>PVLA01010476.1:0-63055 GCA_004027455.1 Hydrochoerus hydrochaeris | reverse complement strand
ACACTCCTACCTGGTCTCCCTCCTTCCCTTCCCTTCCCCAGCCCACCTTTCTTCTGGGACCCAGCTCCTGTCTGAGAACTGTGCAGATGGCCATGGCCCTCGTCCTTACCCTGGGTGCCATGGAGATGGCCTGCCCTCTCCCACAGACAGCCACGGCCCTGGTCCTTACCCCGGGTGCCGTGGAGATGGCCTGCCCTCTCCCACAGTTTCAGACGTTGGCTTATTTTCACAGTCCAGCTATTCGTGTGCTTTGGTTGTGAGTGGCTGTGTGTCCCTGGTGGGAGGAGAGGGTACACCTCACAGTGATGACAGCCGGTGTCTCCCCTCTGTCTGTGGGCAGATGCCATCGACAACCACAGATCATTTAGCGACAAGCATGGCCTCACCGGCAAGCGGGAGATCCAGCCAGATGGCGCCGTGCAGACAGGTAAGCGGCTTGTGTCTGGGTCCCCTTCGCCCCCCACCTCCCAGGTCATGCTGTGGGCAGGCAGGTGGGTGTTGGGCACTGCCATGGCCTCAGCCTGGCTTGGCCGTGACTTGACTAGGACCATGTGACCTCATCACATCCGTCATTTGCCAGAGATTAAAGCAGTGAAGCCAAGCATAAGCACGTGGAGTAGCTGTAGGGACAGCAAAGAAGTTGGCCAGCGAGGCCACTAGACCAGGGAGGGGCTGACCGGGCTTGTGTCCCCACAGACCTGGCCTGGAACCAGCCCCGGGAATGCAGAGGGCCCCCGGGCTGGCTCCCTAAAGAACCCCTACGCCCTTCCACCTCGAAGACCCCAGCTCCTCCCTAGGATGGGTGACGAGGGAGGGAGGAGGGGTGGAGGGCACCCCTGGAGCCAGCTCTGAGTGTTGGTCTTTCCTGCCTTCTAGGGAGCTCCGACAGGCCATTGCCTGAGAGCAGCATTGTACGCACCATAGTTGAGTTTCTGACTTTCTTACATCTCAAAGGTATGTGAAACATCACTGATTTAAGATGCCATTTGGGGCTGGAGTTGTAGCTTATGGTAGAGCATTTGCCTAGCATGTGTGAGGCCCTGGGTTCCATCCCCAGCACACACACACACACACACACACAGAGAGAGAGAGAGAGAGAGAGAGAGAGAGAGAGAGAGAGAGAGAGAGAGAGAGAGAATATGTCATCTTTTAGAACCCCGGACACACAGAGTCTATCAAGAAAGGATTCCGTAAGTTGGATGTGGTGACCCACACTTGTAATACCATCTACTTGAGAGGCTGAGGCAGGAGGATCACTTAGCCTGAGAGTTTAGTATCAGGCTGGGCAACATAGCAACATCTCAATTCAAAAAAACAAACAAACAAACAAACAAATTTCCCCCAAACCAGCCAGATCTGATGGGTCAGGCCTATGATCCCAGCACTTTGGGGAGGCTGAGTCAGGATTGCTAATCTGAGCTCAGCCCAGACAATTTATGTCTTAGCATAAGAAATAATAAAAGGGCTAGGGATGTAGCCAGAGTCCTGGTTCAATTTCCATTACTGAAAAGAAGAACACAAAAAAGGAAAAGGTGCCATAGAATTCCTCCGGGAATTGGTGAGTCCCACTGATCGTCCACCCGGAGTGTCCTGCACAGCTGTTGCTAGGATCACAGGCACGTGACCACTGCGCTGGGGCCAGGATTTCACCACAGCCACGGTGCCAGCACCACGAGGGTCAGCAAACCAGCGCTGCCTCCACAAAAAGAGTGGGGCTTCGGGTGCCCATGTTTATTGGCATAGTGACAGCTGCTGTGCCCGTGAGGACAGTGTTCGGCCTCAAGCCCAGGGTCTTCAGAGGCCATCTGAGCCACGCTCTGTGGACATGGGAACCGAGGAGCCTGCAGGGCGTTTGCTCCACATCCCCACACTGAGGGGTCCCATCCCTCTGTGGGAGCCTCCGGGAGCCTTTTCCCGCCAGGAGCTGATTGGTGCTGCCAGGCAGCTTTGTGTTTCAGTTTGTTGGGTTTTAAATTTTACGACGTGGAAACTCTTTCATTAGGAGACACCAGCTTTTGTTCACTAAGCAGTGGTTGTTGAAAGCATGAATGCAAAAGCCTGACAGCATCCGACACTCAGTGCATGAGTTAAGTCACCAAAAGGACAGAAATGCAAAATTCCCAGCCGGAGTCAGGATGTGTCCCGAGTCCTGGAGGGCGAGCATGGCCCTCCCAGGTGTCACCGTGAGGAGCCTTTTCTGTCTGTAGGCCTTGCTACCTGTGCTTCTTCCCTCTGCAGAGGCTGGACTCCTAGGCAGCCTGCCAGGCGTCCCCTTGGCGGGGTCCCCCGAAGACGAGGAGCAGTCCTGAGGCGACGCCTTCCCAGTGTGGTTGTCTGTGCTGAGCTTAAAGTCACCCTAAGATGAAGATAAACTTGTGCCAGCCTCGGTGGAGTAAATCATTTCTGTCCTCTGCTTTGATGCTTTGTTACCAATGAAGCTTCTTCTTTTGTAATTGAGTGACAAAATAAAAGATAGCAACTACTTGGGACTTTCTGATTCTTTTACCCTTTAATCTTAAGGCTGTCACCCCCGGTGTCTCTTAACAGATGAATCCGGTTGAGAGTCCTGGATAAATCTTAAACCCGAATTCCACATTGAGGGCTGAGTCACTCTTGCTTTGTGTTTAGGGAACGTAGAGTTCTGTCACTGTGACGCTGAGTCACATGTGCTCAGGAAGGTAAGTGTGACACTGAGCTGAACAAACACACAAGCTGACCTGACCGACCTCCCTGCCCCTGCGCCAGAGGGGCTGTTCTTTAGGAGACCGAGTACACAGGGTCCGGTGGGTGACTCATACTCGTGAAGGGGCTGAGTGGGGTGGCAAACGGGGACTGCCAGCGCGGAGAGGGGAGGCAGAGGTGTGACCAGGGCAGGAGGGCGTGTGTGAGCTCTGAACCATGCTGCAGACCAGGTGTGTGCGCGCGCGAGGGAGGGTGCGGAGGAGAAGGGGCGGGTAGAAGGCCGAGACGGGCGGAAAGGACACAGGTGAGACCTATTGGTCCAGCTATTTGGGAGGCTGAGGCAGGGGAATCATTTGAGCACTAGAGTTTTAGGCCAGTTTGAAGAACATAGTAAGATCCCATCTCAGAAGAAAAATTCAGAAAACAGGCAAAAAAAGGAGCCAGAGATCATTCTGCTAAGTTGACAGGTGACATGCACGCTGGCCCCTGCTTACCAAGCACACCCTTCTCCTGGGTGTCCCCAACAGTAGGACTCAGGAGCCTGAGCCCCAGGAGGCCCACTGACCTCTGCACTCAGTCTGGGGACAGCTCCCCTAGGTGATGGCTGGGCAGTCACACCACAGGACATAGCCCTTGCTTCCGTCCCTGCTCAGTGAGATTTGGACAGCTCCTGCTGCCCTCCTTCCACCAGCCTGCTGCTCTCCCGTCTGCCCTGCTCCCGCTCACAAACCTCAGCCACTCTGGCAGCCATCAGACATCTGGGTCCCTGAGGCCTGCCAGGGCCAGGAGTCTACGTGGGCCACACCGTGCTCACGAGTCCCCCACTGCTGCAGCTGCTACTGCTGGTCAGAGACAAGGCCTGGGCTTCTCTATGCAGCCCTGTGGCCTGCAGCCTTGCGGTCAGCAGGGTCTCTCACACCACAATGACTCCCTGAGGGCCCAGCAGCCTGAGCCGACCGACTGCTCCAAGCCCTGGCTCCTGCAGGGCCTGTGCCCCCAGGACGGGGGTGGTGGGCCTCCCTGGCTCCGGCAGCTACTCCTTCTCCAGGCCTTTTCCTTCTTTTCGGGAATAGACAGGAGGGGAGGCAGCAGCAGCTGGAGGCCAGGGGAAGGAAGAAATAGCTGGGGGACAACTGTGGTGCCATTTGCTGCCCAGCAAAGAGATGGGTAAGGTGACAGTTTTCACAAAAAGCCTCAGAAGCTGACTGCTTCCCAGAGAGAATACACTGGAGCTGGCGACGGCTCTGCTGGACCATTCACTCAGTGACTGTGCTGTAAAGTAACAAATGGTCGCTGCATGATGTCAGCACAGTGACCGTCCTGTGCAATGACCATTTCACACAGGGACAGTACAGCTGGTCATTGGTAATCACAGTTTCTGTGTCTTCTGACTCAACCAATGGCAAATCAGAAATAGTCAAAAAATAATGCTAACAAAAAAAACTACAGCCAGGATTAGGGGCGCATGCCTGTAATCCCAGCTACTCGGGAAGCCGAAGGAGCAGGGCTACAAGTTCAAGGCAGCAGCCCGGGACCTGAGCAAGATTCTGTCTGACTAGTGGTAGACTGCCTGGCTCAAAGTGTGAGACCCAGCACCACAAAAAATAATTTTTAAAAATCCTCCGAATAAAAGTACTTACAAGGGCTGGGGATTTAGCTCAGGGGCATAAGCGCCTGTCTGGCAAGTATGAGGTTGAGTTTGGACTCCAGTACCTGCCCCCAAAATTACATAGCACATGGTATTAGGCATTAACTGTGGAAATCCACATGGAGATTCCTAAAAAAACAAATGCAGAATAGAAATTCCATTTGACCCGGCTGTTCCCCTTCACGGTTTCCTCCCGAAAGAGTGAAAGTCATCATTTCACAGTGGTTCACCCAGGCTTGGAGCAGCACGAATCCTATCAGCTGCCCACGTGTCCATCGGCGGATGGATGGACAAAGAAAAGGCAGCAGCTGTACACGGTGGAGCAGGCTCTGCCCCAGGGAAGGGTAGATCTGGGTCACTGTGGGACAGTGGATGCAGCTTGAGGCCATAATGCTACATGAACTAAATGACACACAGTTAAATATTGCAGGGTTTGTCCCATATTAGAAATCAAAATTACTGGAGCTGGGGATAGAGCTTAGAGCACCAGCGCCTGCCTGGCAAATGCAAGGCCCTGAGTTCGATTCTTGGTACCAAAGGGGGAAAAAGAAAGAAATGAAAATTATAAATAATTTAAAGAGAAAAATAAAAGATGACAGGAAACAGGGCATTAAGACTGTAGCGATGGCAGCGTGTCCGTGGTGCGGGGAGATGAGCGTGGGCAGGGCAGAGAAAATAAAAAGGCTCAAGATGTGATGATGTGCACGTGTGCAAGTGCCCCCACATGCGCGCATTTACTGTGTACTGTAAACATAGACAACTAGAAAGGTACTGAAGCGACCTGCAGAAGGCTTACGCTGCGCGGAGGACGTACGCGCGTCACAGGCGCATCTCATGCTGCTTTACCCGGGGGACGTGAACACCCAAGGAATTCAGTGACGGGGGGGGACCCTGGAACCATCTCTCGCTGACACTGGGGGACCCTGGGGGACGCTGGACTGGCCTTTACCTCTGACTTTCTGCCACAGAAGCTGCATCCCACGAAGTCGAAAGCGGATTGCAAAGGACAAGCCTGGGGCATCTCTTTTCCCCTCCCTGGCTCTTAGAGCTGTTCTAAACTCAGCTCTAAGATGTGTCACACTGTCTCAGCCTCCTGGGGTGCCCAGCGTCTGCCGCCGCCGCCGTCTTGGACCCTAGTACTCTGTTGTCCTTTAGTGGCTGAGACATTAACAGACCCAGACACATGAAAGAACACTTTTAATCTATTTCGGGGTGGGTATTAACAAGACAAACACATTTTCAGTTATCATGTTAAATTTTAACAACTAAACACCTTGGAAATTTGTATTCTCTTTTACTTTTACAATAGAACCTGAAGAAGAACACCACAACCAATCTTCCCTGCTGGTTTGTGCGGCCCAGTCACTTTGACCATATCTTACAAGGAGAAGTATCCTAACAATCATTGTGGATAAGTGGAGTGAATAACAAGCTTTCCCACAATTTAAGTAGAAACACATAAGAAACTGAACACAATTTGAAGCTCCATGACCGAAGACTCTTGATGTCATCCTGCCCTGCTGGCCCTGTCTGCTGTCCCCATGTCCCCGTGATTCTGGGGACTGTTTCTACTGCAGAAATCCTAGGGTATTCAGTGGACCACTGGAGAGTCTTAAGTTGTATCAAGGCAGCCTCTCTGGACAATGTATTTTAAATAATTTGAAAACACAAACAAACAAAATCAAGAACCACCCTGCTTCCTGACGTGGGCAGGCTGGGAGGACCATGCCCTGGACAGGTGTGAGCTGTCCCTCCCTCCCCTCCCCGGATGGCAGGAGCTCAAGCTCACCTCTCTGCAGATGCAGGCACAGGTCACGCCCCCCTCACACAAGGCCACCCTCCCTCCAAGCACTTGTGTGAACACACAGTCTCCCATGGGAGAGCTGGCTCCCAACCAGACAGCTGCCCAAGCGCCTCGTGCTCCTCTCATGACAGCACCACATTCACACTTGACTACAGCGTATTTGGCTCGATTTTCAGCCCCTTGGACTTGAACTCAGTGCGAAGAATCTGTGACAAGCATCGCCCGAACTCCTCCAAGATCATTTGCTCGGCCAGGCCCTGCGAGCAGTGGTCCTTCTCGGCCTCCTCGCCCTGGGCCAGCAGGCAGGCGCACGCGGCCTCCACCACCTCCCAGGAGATGCAGGAGAAAGGCCGCCTGCGGGAAGAGGCCAGGAGATGGGTTAGGACCGCGCCGGGAGCATGCTTTCTCTGAGCACTTTTTCTTCTTCTACTTGTTTTTTCTTTTCCCTCCCCTCCTTTCCATTCCCTTTCTCTTCTTTCCTTCCGGTGGGTGGCATTGGGAACTAAACCCAGGACCACTGCACTGTACTGCATCCCCAGCTCTTTTTAAATTTTGAGACAGGGTCTTGCTTTTAAATTGCTCAGGATGGGCTCAAACTTGCAATCCTCCTGCCTCAGCATCCTAAGAGTGTTGGGATTAAAGGTCCTGTGCCACCATACCACCTCTCAGTACCCTTACTATTCAGCAGAACATTTCTTTCCCATGCCATGAAGAATGTGGTCATGGGCATGTCATCTTCTGCCAACATAAAGGGTTGTGATGGGAAGAATAATATAGAGGACAGGCCAGTCTCTCAGTTGCTGGACATCCCTCTCCCAGAGAGGTCTGATCTTACAATTGTACCTACCCACTAATGCAGGGACTCCTGGGAAACAGTGTCACTCCCTGGGCCAGGCAGAAGCAAGTCCAGGTCCAGTGTGGGGGACCTTGGTAGCCTTCTGGCCCTTCTGCCATTGTCCATCACCAGGGTTGTGAGAGCACTGCACACATCCCCCCATGACACTGGGTATTTTATCAGGATATGACCCACTACATGGAACACAAACTTTTTAAGTGAATGAATCAAGTCTAATATATAGTAAAATTATTACTCAGCTGTCAAGACCTGCTAGATTATAATATGGCTTCAAAATCAGTAAATAGGGAGTTGAGGATGTAGCTCAGTGGCAGAGTGCTTGCCTAGCATGCACAAGGCCCTGAGTTCAATCCCCGGTACCACCAAAAAGAAGAAAAGAAAAAGGAAAAGGAAAGAAAGAAAAGAAATCATTAAATGGCAAAATAGCCAAGAGTCTGGAACCCATAACCTGCACACGAGAGAGGAGTGTGCGTGTGAGAGCACAGGTGGGTTCTTCTTCCTTACGGCCCGGCCTAGGTGTGCGAGCCAGCGGGCTCCGACCCCCAGGCAGCATGGCCGGCCCAGCTGGCGGCACTGGCTGGGCCCTTTGTTCTTGCATGAGACAGGTATCTCGGACAAGGCAGGTGAAAAGGCCAAGCAGGATGAGCAGGGCACAGCCATCCCGCAGCAGTGTCCCTAGGGATCCGGGGGTCTGATAAGCAGGGAAGAGCGGCTTCCCTTCCTCCTGTCCCCACTGCCAGCGTGGGAAGTTCTCAGCTCTCCTCTCATAGCCCCTACTGGCCCTGCTAGTTCAGAGCACCTACCTATCTTTTCTGAATTTTGGTAGTTCAGAAATTTTAACTGGTGACAAATGATGGCTGACTTCAAATTCTCCAGGTTCCATAGATTTTGGCATGTTCATCAGTGTTTTTCGTTCCGGGCTTTCTTCATAGTTTTTGCAACCAATGCATTTGCATATAGAAGAGCACATAATTTTGGCCTGGTAACATAAAACATTTCAATAAAATTAGGATGCCCTCGGAGCCATTGAAAGTGACAACTTCCATTGAGATCTTAAGTTATTGTGCAACCCGCAATTTTTTTTTTTTTTTAGACAGGGTCTCACTGTGCAGTTCAGACTGGCCTTGAACTCACTTATGTAGCCCAAGCTGGTCTCAAAGTCACAGTGATCCTCCTGCGTCCGCCGGCTGAGTGCTGGGATTCGAGGCCTGCACCCCCATGCCCAGCGTGTGATTTTCTTACGGAGAGACAGACAGAAGCAGACGCCAAGAGGGGTGAACAGTGGCAACATGAAGAGAGGGGGTGCGAAGGCAGGGTGTGAGGTGAGCCTGGAGCGGTGAAGGTGGGGAATCAGCCAGCTACTGCTTCAGCCGCTCAGTTTCAAGTAAGCCCCACCTGGCCATGCCACTCCAGCGCAGGGACACGCAGGACACCCTGTGGCTGGGAGTTTTCAGGAGACCCTTCCTCTCCCAGGGTGCACTTGGAGGCTAGTATGGTGGGGACCTCCACCTCAGCGCACGGGCCCCGGGGCAGTCTGAAGCCGACACTGCCGACCACATGGGTTTTCCATTTACTTTTGCCTCCGCCCCAGGATTTCCCTGCATAAGGCCAGGTCTCCAGCTCCTAGTACATCTGCAAAGACCCTGGGGAGCCCCGCCGCACCACCAGGTGTTCTAACTTGGAGGTCAGTCGGGATGTCTAGTCTGCACCAATGACAGACACTAAAGGACAGTGCTGTCCTTTCCCCTTTGCCTCACATCCTGGCAGTCACCGCCTGGCACAGGTTTAGCCCATGGAAGCGGCTGGGACACTGATGGGGGGGTTGCCAGACAGAGCGCCATGTTGGGAGTGGTTCCCCTGGGTGAGGCCACCCACAGTTGGAATTCTCCATCTCTGCGATAGTTTGGCAATGCTCCTAATCCTAGCTGGGGCACTGGAAGGTTTACATGCCCTGATCTCAGCGTGTATTTGCAGGACCAGAAAGCTGAGCCTAAAGCTGACCTTCAGTGACAACTGTTTAAAGTGAAATTCACAAGTCCCGCAGACCTCAGACAAGCAGAGAGGCTTGTGAGGACGTTTTTTTCTCACTGCCTCCCCTGGGGACTGCAGTTCCCTCCTCTTCTCTTCCTTCCCTCAAGCCAGGGACAGAAAAGGCAGGAAAGAGGCCAAACCTAAAGGGGATGGCGAGTTACTCCATTCCATGAAATCCTGGAGAAAAAGGAAAGGTCCATCCAGGAAAAGGTCTGTACCTTGCTGTGGGCTCACTGTCATCTCTGGTCTCTGAGGGGACTGCAAGCCAAGGAAGAGCCACCTCTGGGCAAAGCTCCCCAGCAGTGAACACCTGGGGTCCCCAAGACCCCAGACAGGAGCAGCCTGGCTCTGTTCAGCAGGGAAGAGGCACGGTCACCCTCTGGGAGCCACTAAATTGGTGGCCACAGAGTCAGCCCGCTGCATGGATCACCAGCTGGAGAGAGGCCCAGCCACGGCGGTGGACATCCCTGGTTGACATGCAGGGTGGGGCCCTGACGCTGCCTGCTCCACAGGAGTCCTCTCGTCCATGACTTGATTCACAAAGCTTACTGGCAGCTGAGAAATTAACTCAGGTTCTAACATGAGAATCCTTTTAAAGACCCTGGGAAAGGGAGTTTGTATTTCTCTTTTTAAACCACAAAAGTGACTTGTGCAAAATATTTACTTTTTTTTTTCACACACCAGTGCTAGGAAACCAGCCACTGACCTCGTAGCACTCACAGTAATTCTTCAGGCAGCCGGATCGCTTACAGTTGCAGCCTTTGTTATGACGAGGCTTAACGTCTCCCGACCTGCCCTTCCCAATTTTTGGCTGGAAAGCTTCCGGATTTCTGTCGAGACACACCTGCAGCAGAAAACGGAGACTCCGTGAAGAGTGTGCTTTGTGCTGAGCACGGTGGTGAATGCTTCTGTTCCAGCACTCGGGGAGACTGAGGCAGGAGGAAGGCAAGTTTGAGGCAAGCCTGGACGACTCAGTGACTTAGCCAGACTCGGCTCAAAATAAAAAAATTTAAAAAGAGCTAGAGACATAGCCTCAGGTTCAATCCCCTGTGCCGCAAAAACAAAACAAAGAATATACTTTGTGACTCAGGATTAGTGCTTAGTGACAGGCGTCTCAGTGGAGGTCATTGGTGAATCTGCGGTGATTGCGGCCAGGTGGCTGAGTTCCGCCTGGCTCCTGGTCACCATTTAGTCTCCACAAAGGAGGGTGCTACAGTCATGGTCTCTTTAGGTTGGGCTCTTTCTCTGCATTTCAAACTCACACAGAACTTTGCGTAGAAAATTAATGGACAATAAAGATGAAAACCATTGCTTCCGCGTGGATATACTCTAGACTCCCTCCCAGCACTTCCTGTCCCTTTTCTTAAGATAATTGATTTGGGGGGAGTAGGGGGTGAGGGGGGTGGAACCCAGGGTCTCACACACACTAGGCAACTGCCCACTGAGCTGGGTGCTACGCTGATCGCTCGCACTATGGGAACACGATTGAATGAACCGCACCTCAGGTGTCTTTCTAGGTGATGTGCACAATTCTTCCTCCTGTGATCCTCTCCCCAATCACAGGACCTAAAAACTGCTATGGTTACTGCCGTCTTACAGGTAAAGAAACTGAGGCACCAGAGGCAAAATTAGACAGCAGGCAGTGGACTCTCGAGTCCAAATCCTGGGGCTGGCTCCAGAGGCCAGGTCTTGCCCTGGCCATGCCTTTCCCACACGATGCTCATGACCTTTGACCCTCACTTGCTTTTACTTTGTAATCTACCTACACATCTATCTACGTAACTATCTATACATGCAATTGCATGCATATTTTCAAATAAAAAGTGATTCATACTTCTTGTAGTAATTAAATCATCACAGAGTCACAGTGAAGGCCCTGTCTTGTCTCCCTCCTGCAGTTACTTAGCAGCCAGGTTTCAGATCTGTGTGTCCAGCACCGGGGCACTTGCATGTGGCCGCCATACTCCACTGACGCACTGCACGGCACTGGTCTCCAGCGTGGCTTGACCCACAGGTCCTACTATGGAACTGCCTGCACCTGTGGGTGCAGGGTGACAGGCTTGTGCCTGGCCACCACTCCCCAGGGCTAGTGAGGCTCTCCTTTGTGGCTCTTCCCCATCGTGGACCCCCCAAGGCAGCCACTGTTCAGACTCAGACTCTGACAGCTCTGCCTCTGCCCTTCAGGGACTTCACGTGGGTGGGACCCTGCTTCTTTCCTCAGCAGGGTCTGTGATAGTCATTCACACTGCTGCACTAAGCTGTGCTTCTTTATGTTCTGTGACCTGGAATGTTCCATCGGACCACATACCCGCCATTGTACCAATGGACGCGTCCCTTGGATTGGTGGACTTGTGGCCGGTGTTTGGCTATTTCAAATAAGGCTGCCGCAAATATTTTGTGGACATTTACACTCATTTCCATTGGCTGTATTTTTAGAAAAGAAAATGCTGGGGCATAGGATATGCAAGGCTTAGCTGTAGTAGCCATAGTCAAACAATTTCCCAAAATGTTTGGTATATTTCCATTAGTGATACACCAGAGTTCCAACATTTATAATAAAAAATTTTGTATTTTTAGTTGTAGATAATACCCTTTGCCTCTAAATAAAACATAGCTGAAAGTTTTAATTTTCTCCTGTCCATGGATCTGTTCTTATCAAAATTAATAAGATATTTCTAAGTGATTTATCCATAATACAAGGGAGAATTACTTCACTTCATAAAAATAAAATGAACAGACCAAGCATGGCACAGGATCATTTGGTTCTGCTTGCATCGGGCTGATGGTCTCTCTTTCCTTTGTAAAGCAGAGGTCCCAGGAAGCGTCTCCCTGGAGCAGGCTGACAGCCCAGCCTAATCGTGCCTCCCCTCCCTGATGGCCTCTGTGCCTAGGAGAGGGCCAAAGCACACACTGCTGCATTTAGCCCACAGCAGAGGGGCCTTCGGGGCCATCAGAGGTGCAGCGCTGCCTCCTCCCCGCAGGAAAGCCTGGATTCCTCCTTCCTCCTGGAAGCAGGGATGGAAAACTTCAAACTACATGAGGGCTGAGTACCTTCCTCAGGCCTCTTGACAGACTATAACTCTGCCAACTCATGCTCACTAGTTGCACAGCATTCCCCAAATTTCCAACCCCCAAACCCAGACCAGGTGGACGTGGGCACATTCTTGCAGCAGCTTCCTGGTTTTTCTGTACTCTGGAACTGTCCTTCATGGGGCAGAGGGAGGGTTTTCCTTTGCCTGCCGTGGTCATCAGCAGCACCCCTGCTGTGGGAATGGTCACAGTTAGCATGTGTATCCTTCCGGCTTTGAGTTTTTCCAATATTGACATTAGGAATTTCTGGAGATCATTCTGTGAAGCTCTCAAACACTTTAAAAGGCTTTTAAAATTGATTACCTTAATGGCATTAAACCGTTCGATCTCATGGCGTAAATTGTTACAGCAGTTATTACACTTGCAGTTGTTGCAAAAGTCCCCGCTGGCGAAGCAGTCGCAGTACCTGGGGACAGAAGCACAGTGTGAGCCTGAAATGCAGGGGACACAGCCAGGCGCTGACAGAAAAGGCACGCGTGCGGGAAGAGGGTGGCCACAGGGCCTCCGCTAGGACAACTCTGATTTAGGCATTCTGACCACATCACCTGTATGACGTTATACAGAGGGAAACTAGTTATGAAAGCTTGCGTTTGGTGACATGTGATCTTACAAAGTAAAACAATTTCTTGGAAGTCATTCATTGCTGTCAATCGTCTCCAGTCCCCAAATGCCCTCCACTATTTTGCCACCAATCTTCCCAGTCCATCCAGTTGCCGAAGGGTTGCTCCCCTGATGACCAGAACCTGACCATGAGCAACAAACAGTGAGAGGGACCTAGCCTTGGCTTCATCTTACACTCAAGTCCATGAGCAGAGGAAATGAAGTGAATGCTAGAAAACGTAAATGCATAATCACCCGCTATGATGCTTTCTTGTTGTACTGAGAGGGTCCTTTGCACATCCTGCATTTGAGTTCTGCACAAGAGATACTGTCCGGGGCACCCTGTGATCCTTGGGCATGGCCGTGAGCTTCCCTCTGTTCATAGCCATGGGCTGCTTCAGACGCCCAGCTGCACCATGCTCAGAGGCACCCACAGACCTATGCTTCCATTCTCTCCATGTGGGCAAGTGAACCAAGCCAGACTCAGATCCTACACGCCCTCCCCTCCAAGAGGTTCTGGGAATCTGGTGGCCGCTCTGCAGCTTCTGTTTGTGACACCCCGGTTTTTCATGTCAGTTCTACCACCGCTCTCACCTTCCCTACCATAGGTTGTGATCTGTCAGCACTGCAAGTTGAGGAATGGGAATCACGGAACTTAGCCTGTCGGCCTCAGTGGCCTTGCATCCTGGATGCAGCGTCAAGGCTGCAGGCGCAGGGTGGGGCCAGATATCTGCAGCAGCCCTGGGCATTAGAAGCCCGAGCACAGTTCTTTTCATATTTATTACTTTTGTATTGTAAAATAACATTTTACAATGCATGTGAAACCACCAAGAATACAAGAGATCATCAGACGCCAAAATGACAAGAACTGTGAACTCAGAGAGAGGCATCTATAGCAACTAAAGATTGTCCTGGGCACCTGCTGTCCCTGGGGACCCAGAGTTTGGACTCTCACAGGCTGCTTATGCAAGAGACAGGAGACAAAGTCAGGAGGACAGAAGGTGTCAGTTAGCCTGGGGACCCCCACTTAAATAAGGATCCCCGCAAGACAACCCCCCAGTGGGCAAACAGACCAGCTCCCTGGAGATAAGAGTAGTGACATCTCCCTCTGGGGACAAGGAAAAACAGGCGGGCCTCTCCTGAGCCCTCCTGGCCACAGGATGGAGGCCAGGGAAGGAGACAGTGTCAGAGGGTTCCCGGAAGCAAGCAGGGCATGGGACCAAGGATTCTACACCCACAGGAAGAGCTGAGACACGGCTTCTGGAGACCTGGGAGGTGGTGGCCCAGGTTCTTCCAGGTGGAGGAGGGGAGAGGACCAGAGCAGCAGGGATTGCAATTCTGTCCAGGAGGCCCTGAGTCCTGGGGCCCCTTCCTATTTCCCAGGTCATCACTGTGACAAAAGACTAGAATCCCTCTCAGGATAACACTACTGAGAACTGGGGTGTTGGTTTCTTTTCCTACTCAGCTTCTAGAATTCTAGCAAGGATGGAGAAAGCCTTTTGGAGCACTCTGCCTTGCAGAAGGGAAAAGACCTAGGCAGGTTGACACAGAGGCCCCACAAAATGTGGGGCGTGGTCACATTAAGCTAGGTAAGGATGCAGAGACAGCTGAGACAGGTAAGGGCAAAAAGGGTCACTCAGTCAGCTCATGGCTTCTTACTACCAGCAGAGCAACCTGAGAGTCAGCCAGGCGCAGACGGGCTGCGGAAGCCAACGCTGTGGGGGAGGGGAGAGCAGCGGAAGCAGGACCTTTGACCTTAGGAGAGTAAGCAAGGGACTGACTGCATCAAGGAAGAAAACCATGCTGAACAAAACGGGGCATAAAGAAGCTCTTCCAGCTTATAAAAAAGTAATCACCGAGTCTGAAAACTGGAACAACGACTTGAACCACGTGAAACCAGGAAACCAAACCTGAAAGCGCTGTCTAGCGTGACAGTAGAGGGAGGGTCCAGATGGGGCCCAGCACCGCCCGCCCCGCTGGGAGTAATGTCTGCAAAACCTTCCTCCAGCCTCATGGCTGCGCCCTCGCCCTCACAGTGGGGACAGCTGTGTGACCAGAGGGATAAGCAGAGCTGATTGTGCAGAAAACTGAGCGCTAAACGACAACCGGAAGGCAAAGGTGAAGAAGTACAGAGAAGGGAAACCAAGTTTCAGCAAAGCTCGGGAGTTTTCATAGTCATGAGATACACACATCTAGTGGTGATCCAGCCAGGTACATCTGCTGTCTGGATTTGGGCAACGCTGGGAGAGGTTTGTGCCTGAGAGAGGAGGGGAAACCCAGCCACACTACCCCTCCCGTGGCACCCAACGACCACGCGAACACTGGAAAGTGGAGCAGTAGCAATTCAGTCCTGTTCCTTACATTTATGGAGGCAAATACTAAAAGATCAGTTAAGACAGCTGAGAGTTTTTGAAGACAAGGAAATAAGGAACAATCATCAGAGAACCACTATCATTTTTTAGTCACAGCCTTATATAATAATTTGATTCTTTAGATCTATGTAGAATTTGGAGAAAAATAAGAGAGAAATAATAAAATACAAAATTAGATTGAGGTGCAGCACGAAAAAGTAAAGAGATTAAAAATATGTAATCCCAGTACTCTGAGAGGTCAAGGCAGAAAGATTGAAAATTCAAGCCCAGCATGGCCATTTAAGTGACTTAGCAAGATCCTGTCTTGAAATTTTAAACATTTATAGGGTGGGGATGTAACTTAGCACAAAGGTCCTGGGTTCAGTCTGTAGTAACAGCGCGCGCGCATGCGCGCGCGTGCGCGCGCGCGCACACACACACACACACACACACACTCTAAAAGGAAATGAGTCAGGGTATGATGGGTCATGTCTGTAACACTAAAGGCAGGAATATTGCAAGTTCAAGGCCAACCTGAGAAACTTAGCAAGAATCTGTCTAAAAATATATAAAAATGCATAAATTTGGGGGGATGTAGCTAAGTGGTAGAGTGCTTGCCTAGCATGTACAGGGCCCCAAGTTTGATCCCCTGTGCTGGGTGGGGTGGGACGGAGGAGAAAAGAAGTGAGGGTAGAAGAAATGGTCTCTGCTTGGAGGGTTAATCTATGCTGGGAACTTTTCAGAGAAAAGGAAAGGGAAGGAAGAGAGAAATAAGTTTTCCCTAAGCTACGCATCCTAGATTTAACACACCTAATAAACCCCAAGAAAGAAAAACCAAAAGAAAATCCAAAGCAAAAAGAAAATCTTAAGAGCAACTGAGAGAAAAGACAATACAAAGACAGACACCAACTTGTTAGAAATAATAAAAGATAGTAAAATAATATTTTCCAAGCACTGAGAACACCTGGCAATCTAGAATTTTACTCACCAAGATCCAGGCAAGGCACGCGTCTTGCTCTACGTGTCTGTGTGTGGTTTTGTTACCTCTCACTATTCTGCTTTTAACTTTATGTTGAAGATTTTTAAACCTGTTTCCCCTAAACTGCTCTTTCCAGTACTTTAGACTGTAAAACCCGATCACAAAGAGCTTTCCCAGTGCCACACCAGGGTAGGTGCCCACATCTGCCCTTTGCATTTTTCTTCTCCCAGGCACTCAAGAACCTTCAGCAGCTCCCAGCTGGGCACAGACCGGTGGAAATTGCTTGAACTGCAGGCAGCCCACTGAGTCTGGTCTGAGGGCGGCCTGCTGAGGTCATCTACTACTCCGCCATAAAGCAACTGCTGGCCTGCTGCGACAGAGTGGCTCCATTTGGGACTCTCTCCACAGGCTTCCTGCTAGTGAAACCAAAGAGAATCCTAGAGGTGGGCTATTTCGTTTTTGTTTTTCTTTTCTTTTCTTGTTTGTTTGTTTTGTTTTATTTTATTCAGTTTGGTTTTTTATTTCTCTTTCCCTTTCATTGTTTTTTTCTATGAGTGTGAGAGTGGTTCCTAACCTCTGTGTGGGTGTGTTTCTGTTCTGTTCTACCTTTTATCTGTTCCACTTCTTTTTTCCTTCAGTCTTTTGCATCAGTTTCCCCAAGTTGGTGAGATCTATCTTTGTCCTCCAAACTTACTTATAATCTCTTTCTCTTTTCCACTTCTCTGTTTTCTCTTTTTAAGATCCAGAAATATGCTGCATACAAAAAACACATTTAATTCAAAGAGAAATTCACAGACCAAAAGTCAAAAGATGGAAAACAATGCTCCACACCACAGGAATCCAGAAAAAAGCAGGGGTAGCTATTCTATTTGCAGACAAAGTGAATTTCAAGCCAAGACTGATTAAGAGAGATAAAGAAGGTCAATATATCCTTGTAAAGGGAACAATCCAAGAGGAAGATATAACAATCATAAATATATATGCACCAAATGTCAGTGCACCCCGCTATATAAAACAATTACTAATGGACATGAAAAATCAAATAAGCTCTAATACAATTGTATTGGGAGACCTCAATACCCCACCATCACAAAAAGACAGATCAACTAGACAAAAAAATCAATAATCAATAATGAAATATTAGAACTAAATCAAACTTTTAAGCAAGACTTAGTAGATGTCTATAGAGTGTTCTACCTCACAACATCAGAATATACAGTATTCTCAGCAGCACATAGGACATCCTCCAAAGTAGACCATATACTGGCTCATAGAACATGCTTAAGTAAATGCAAAGGAACTGAAATTATCCCATACATACTATCAGACCACAGTGCAATTAAATTGGAAATCCATGCCAAAGGAAACCACAAGAACTTCATGAACATGGAAATTAAATAGCACCCTACTGACAATGGGTCACAGATGAGATTAAGGAAGAAATTAGACAGTTTTTACAGTTCAATGATAATGACAATACAATGTAGCGGAACTTGTGGGACACAATGAAAGCAGTCTTAAGAGGAAAATTTACAGCAGTAAATTCCCATATCAGGAAAACAGAGCAAGTGCATATAAACAATTTGATGTTGAATCTCAAACTTCTAGATAAAGAAAAGAAGGCTAAACCAAAAGCTCGTAGAAGGGAGGAAATTATAAAGATCAGAGCAGAAATCAACACACTGGAGACTAAAAAACAATACAAAGACTCAATGAATCAAAGAGTTGGTTCTTTGAAAGATTAAATAAAATTGACAAACCTTTAGCCAACCTTATCCAAAAAAAGGAAAGACTCAAATCCACACAATTAGGAATGAAAAGGGTGAAATCACAACAGACTGCAGAAATCCAGAAAATCACCTATACCTACTTTGCAAACTTATATTCTAATACAATGGAGAATAGAGAACAAATGGACAGATTCTTAGATACATATGAACTATCAAAGCTGAATCAAGCAAATATAAAAATCTTAAATAACCCCATGTCAATAAATGAAATTGAAGATGTAATTAAAAACCTACCAACAAAGACAAGCCTAGGTCCTGATAGATTCACTGCTGAATTCTTCAAGAGATTTAATGAAGACCTAAGACCACTACTTCTCAAACTCTTTAATGAAATAGAAAGGGAAGCAATACTTCCAAATGCATTCCTGGAAGCAAGCATTACTCGATTCCAAAACCAGAGAAGGACCCACATAAGAAAGAGGATTACAGGCCAATCTCCCTAATATGTATAGATGCAAAAATCCTCAATAAGATACTGGCAAACAGAATGCAGCAAATCATCAAGAAGATTATACACCATGACCAAGTGGTATTCATCCCAGGGATGCAGGGATGGTTCAACATGTAAATTCATAAATGTAATACACCATATTAACAGAGCCAAGGACAAAAATCATATGACCATCTCAATAGATGCAGCAGAACTTTTGACAAAATCCAGCATCAATTCATGATAAAAAAAAAACCCTAAAGAAAATTGGAATAGATGGTCTTTATCTCAATCTGATAAAGGCCTTTCACAAAACCAACAGCCAACATCATACTAAATGAACAAAAACTGAAATCTTCCACTCCAAAATCAGGAATAAGACAAGGATGTCCTTTGTTATCCAACATAGTTCTGGAAACTTTAGCTGGAGCAATTAGACAAGAGAAAGAAATAAAAGGAATAAAGATATGAAAGGAAAAAGTTAAACTGTCATTATTTGCAGATGACATGATACTCTACTTAGAAGTCCCCAAAAACTCCACCAAAAGACTTCTAGATTTAATAAGCAAATTCAGTAACAGCTGGTTAGAAAGTCAATGCTCTAAAATCAATAGCATTCCTGTACACAAATAACAAACTCACTGAGAGAGAAATCAGGGAAACAATACCTTTTATAATAGCATCCCCCCAAAATGAATTACCTAGGAATCAATCTAACAAATATTAGAAAATGGGGAGATATCCTGTGCTCTTGGGTAGGAAGAACCAATATAGTGAAAATGGCCATATTTCCAAAACTTATACAGGTTTAATGCAATCCAAATCAAAATTCCAATAGTGTGTCTCAAAGAATTAGAGAAAACAATCATAAAGTGCATCTGGAACCAGAAGAGACCTAGAATAGCAAAGGCAATCCTAGGCAACAAAGAGATGATAGGGGATATCACAATCCCTGACTTGAAATTATACTATAAAGCTACTGAGATAAAAACAGTGTGGTACTGGCAAAACAAAAACAGAGAGAGAGATAGAGAGAGACAGAGACAGAGACAGAGAGACAGAGAGAGACAGAGACAGAGAGAGGCCCAAATATCAATGGAATAGATTAGAAGATGCATAACCAATTGCAGACACACTAAACCACCTTATCTTTGACAGAGGTGCCAAACACATTCACTGGAAGAAAGACAGCCTCTTTAATAAATGGTGCTGGAAAAACAAGCTTTACACATGCCAAAGATTAAAACAGGACCCATATCCGTCATCATGTACTAAGCTAAAGTCAGAATGGATCAAAGATCTTAACATTAAAACAGAAACATTAAATCTGATGGCAGATAGAGTAGGTAAAACTCTTGAAGACATTGGTGTAGGCAAAGACTTTATAAACAAAACCCAGATTGCACAGGAACTATTGCAAAAAGTCAACCACTGAGATCTCACCCTACTGAAAAGCCTTTGCACAGCAAGAGAAACCACCAACAGAGTGAAGAGACAACCCACAATGTAGGAGAAAATGTTTTCCAGCTGTTCCTCAGATGAAGGATTACTATCAAAAACATATAAAGAATTCAAAAAAAGCAGTCCTCCCAAATTTAAAGACCCAATCAAAAAATGGGCATCTGAGATGAATACACACTTCTCAAATGAAGAAATACAAACAGCAAATAAATAGATGAAAAAATGTGTAACAGCACTGGTCATTCGAGAGACACAAATTAAAACAACACTGAGATTCTACTCCACCCCAGAAAGAATGGCTACTATCAAGAAATCAACCAATAACAAATGCTGTAGGGAAGAAGAGCCCTTTTCCACTCTTGGTGGGAATGCAGACTGGTGCAACCACTATGGAAATCAGTGTGGAGATTCCTTAATAAACTGGGACTAGACGTCCCATTCAACCCAGCTATTCATTCCCCTTCTGGGCATCTTCCTAAAAGAATTAAAAACATTATATCACAGTGATATATTTGCACCCATGTTTATAGCAGCACAGTTTATAATAGCCAGATCTTGAAAACAACCTAAATACCAGTCAACTGAGGAATGGATAAAAAATATGTGATATTTTTATATAATGCAGTGCTACACAGCCATAAAGAATAACAAACTGGACGATTTATAGGTAAATGGATGCACCATGAGACCATACTCATTAGTGAAATAAATAAGACACACATGTGAACATCTGAACATCATATTATTTCATTAGTGTGACAGCTGAAAGAAACAATGTATGTGTATGTATATGTATATAAAAAATAAGATAGTTATGCTACTAATTTCTCTGAGTTTGCTAAAGAGAAGAGTTTGTGCTGGTCCTGTTCAGACAACTGAATTTAGAGGTCTTGTGTTCTGGGTGAATGATTTGGGGATGACAGTGAGTAATATATGTACCATTGTTGCCTTCTGATTGACGTGCTTTGAAATTTTGTTGTGTTTTTTCTTCTTCTTCTTTTTTCTTTTTATCTTTGAATGAAACAGGTCTGAAAAAAATTTTTGATTCAGTTCTCATCCAATTTGATTGCCACCAGAAGCATGGAATTAAGTTCATGAACTGAGATACCACTGTACAACAGCTGTGGCTTCTCCAGATACTCACCCCGAGTTATCATAGAACCCAGCACTCCTACTTCTGCACACATCCCCAGAGAGCTAAAAGAGAGACTCAAGACAGCTTTTACCAGTATCACACAGCAGTCAAAAGGTGAAAGTCACCCAAGGGTCCGTGGACAGATAAACACGTTAACACATGGAATATACATACAAAAGAATATTATTCAGCCTGAAAAAATAAAGTACCAACATGTTACAACAAACACCTTAAAAACATTACGCCAAGTGAAATAAGCCAGTCACAGATGGACAGATGCTTATGAGCTCCCTTCCATGAGGTTGCTGAAATAGACAATCTCAGAGACAGAAAGTAGCACAGAGATGCCAAAGGCTGGGGGGCGGGAGGATTTAATGGGTAGAGAGTTTCTGCTTGGGATGATGAAAAAGTTCTGGTGGTGGTAGTTGGGCAACTTGTCAGTGTACATAATAACACTGAATTGTACACTCAAAAGGGGTAAAATGTAACTCCTGTGTAGTATACACTGTACTACATTTTCAAAAGCAAGGTACAGAACAGGACATATGAAACGCTGCCATTTGAGTGGAAAATAATTATATAAGCTTTAAAACTTTAAAAATTATACAAATAATTTTTCATGTATCAATAATCAGAAAAAGAACCAAATGGATTAAAGATATGTATTAGAAGATGTGACTTATTAGATTTGATTTTTAAAAAATCATCACTTAGAGCAGGAGACACACCTGAAACAAAAGTAGTGTGTTCCACAAGAGAAGTAAAGCAATGCTCAAAGCACACCCTGCCAGTACTACCCAGAGAAAACTGTCACATCATCAACATCGGGTAAAAAAAGAATTGAAGCCAAAAGGCATTAAGATATGGTGGTATAGTGATTAACAGCTGAAGGAAGAATTTGCCAAAACAAAAAACGTAAGAGTTATGAATTTATATGTTCTTTGTTCTACGGGTTCAAAACGTACAAACCAAAATGGAATTATAAGGAAAAAATAGCAGTTTAACATGAGAAATTTTAACACAATTCTATCACAAATTGATGAATCAAATACATTTTAATAAGCATTTAGCAAATTTAAACACAAAATTAACAAACTTGCTAGTGGATAGATAACTGCATCCAACTAATAAAGAATATATAAATATCAAGTTAAATAATATTTTCCAAGTGCATCAAGCATTAGGTCAGAAAAAAATCTTCATTAATTTCAACGAATTGATATACAGATCACATTATCTGATCACAGTGTAACTAAATTTAAAAATTAACAAGAATGTAGTTTTCTAAAGTATTTATAGGTAATACACATATATGCATACGTACAAGTTTGAATACTTTGAAGTGTACACCTGAATAACTCATAAGGTAGAGAACATTACAATGGAAATTACAAAATATTTCCAGTGAATGACAATGGAAGACCCTTTTACCAATTCATAGGATGTAACAGAGCAGTACATAGCTTGAAGTGCATTTAAAAAAAGATTTAAAATAAATCAGCAGTTAATGAAAATGCTAGCAAAATAACAGAATGAAATACTAAAGATAGAGTCAAACATGATGGTCCATGCTTATAATCCCAGCACTCTGGGAAGCTGAGGCAGAAGGACTACAAATTCAAATCCAGCCTGAGGAAGTTAGTGAGAGCTAATTTTAAAATAAAAAAATCAAAAGAAAGTTGAGCATGAAGCCCTGGGTTCAGTTCTCAGTATCCCTTCACACACACACACACACACACACACACACACACACACACACACTAAAAAGATAGAAAAAAATAGTAAAGAGTAAAAATTAATGTAATTCATGAAATAGGAAAAAGAAATGCAAGAAAATCAATAAAGCAAAAAGCTGGTGTTCTGAAGAGACATAAAATAGACAAGACATAGGTGAGCTTGATCAAGAAAGAGAAAAATACATACAGACAATAGTGGAAATTAAAATGAGAAAATTTAGAAGGCTTCAACTTTAGAACATAACTAGTTTTTAAATAATATAAATTTGAAAACTTAAAGACTTGAATAATTTTTTAAAATATAAGAATAGGCTCAAGGAGCAACACATTTGGGACCCCTCCTATCTCTCATTCCCCATTCCTTTTCCCAAATGAATTTTCCTACTCTTAAAAAAAAATAGGCTCCAGAAGAAATATAAAGCTTAAAGGAAACAATAGCTACTCTAAGTGAAGAGGTAGTCCATCTCTTTCTCTACTCCAACCCCAAAAGGCACTGGGCCCTGACAGTTTCATAGGCAAGGTTTTTCTTTTCTTTTGTTTATTTTTGAGGTACCAAGGATTGAACTCAGAGACTTCATATATCTTCAGCTCTTTTTTGTTTATTTTGAGGATAAATTTGGCCATGTTGTTAAATTGCCCCGGTTGGGGCCCAATTTGTGATCCTTCTGCTTCAGTCTCCCAGAGAGCTGGGTTTATAGACATACACCACTATGCCCAGCTTATAAACAAGTCTTATCAAACTTTTGACAAACAAATAGATCTTTTCTTACTCAAACTATTTCAGATACTAGAGGAAAAAAAGAGAAATTGGTGGGAATGAGGAGGTCTAGCTAATGCATATTATCAGGGGATACAACATCAATGAAATAAACAAAATATAAGAAAGGAAAATTACATGTCTCTCTCATGAACAAAAACATAAAAAGTCCTAGAGAACAAAATATCAGCATAACAGGACCGAATTAGTCCAATTCTTGGCATACAAGGGTAGAGTAACATTGGAAGGTTCATAGCATTAGATGATAAGATTAAAAAGGCAAAACAGTCTCTTCATTTCAATAATGCATTTAAAAGGCATTTGATAAAATTCCTAATTTTTTATGATTACAGTATAATAACAATAGCAAATTCCTGAAGAAACAAGAACTGAAGGAAACATGGTTAGGTAGCAGAGAAGCCAGTGGTTCTTGCAATGTCTACCTCCCTCTTATCCTGACAGCAATCTCAGTTAAGCACTGTGGTTGGTCTAACTCATGCTTACATTTCCCAGCTTCCTACATTTGGTCTGACCACACAACCAGGCTCAGGACAATGGGTGTGAGTGAAAGTGATTATGGTAACTTCTGAGTATGTCTTCACCTTCTCCTTCTCTCTTCTCCAGTTGCTGGAAGGTGAGAGAGGGTGGAGCCAGGGCAGCCTTCTCAGGTCTCATAAACCTACCAAGGATGTCACTGATAAAGCGCTCTGAGACACTCATACTAATTAGCTGCTGTATTAGTCCTGAAATGATTGTAGCTTAGTTTTGCTGCGTTTGTTGAGCATGTATGCTCCCTAATACAGATGATCTATCAACAGTCTACAGCATATCTTATTTAGGGAAGGCCTAGGAATTATAGAAGTATTTCTATTACAACCAGGAGTGAGCCAACAATGGCTAATACCAGTATTTACACTCATCACTGTGATGTGAGGGAGGTCCCACCCAAAACAAGGCAAAAGAAAAGAATATAAAGATGGAAAAACATATCATTGCCCTTATTTGCAGACACAATAATTATTTAAATATAGTAGTGAGGAAAACCCACAGATGAATCATAACAATTACCAAATGGGACCCATGCATGTGGCAGGGACCAGACCCACGAGTACATCCAACTTGAGAGCTGACAAGGGTTATACAGCAGATCAACTAGGACTACATTCACAGTTTTACAATACATGGTTCTTGACAATGAGTTGCCCATATGGAAAAAAATAAAACAAAATTGAATCCTTGCCTAACACCATTTGGAGACAAAAAACAACTGCAGGTACGCATTAAGGTTCAACAGCAAAAGCAAACTTTGAAGACCTTTAGGAATGAGATATGGCCACATTCCTTGAATAAGACACAAAAAAGAACAATAAAGGCAAGTCTGCATTTGGACTGTATTAAATTAAAAACTCCCGGAGCCGTGTGTCTCAAGTGCTTCACTAGACACTGGAGATGCAGCAACAAGCAAGTCATAGTTCTCATCTTTGTGAGACTTAAGAGTCTTGCACAGGTACTTGTTTCTCAGGTTTAAATTTGTAGCTGGATACAGACCTGGGTCTCTTATTAAACTCCCACTCACTTCTCACTACTGATGTAGACTTCCCTTCATAGGCAGCACTGCTCCCTCTGCTAAAAGCCTCAACCTGTTCTAGTAAAGTTGGTCACAGCAACAGTGATGTCATCAAGAAGAGAGCTGGAGAGGCAGCCATCATCTCTAGGCTTTCTCACATGGCAGTCAGCACGGACTGAAGAATTCCACATCTTCATCTGCCTGTGGGTCGATGAATGCATGGACATGGTGTTTCAGAGCAGGCTGTCTTCTATGTTACTGGCACCATCGAGTCTAGGTATTTTTGTATGAAGTGTTTGCATTGCCCCCTTCATCAGTCTATTTGTGCTCTTGCCCAGAAAATCCCATCTAGAGCCATTTTTTGAAGTTTGGTGACTCCACATTGGGTTGTGAAGCACCAAGAAGGCATTGTTCCATTATAGATGATGTCCTTGAGGTCCAGATTGTTCCAGTGCTGGCAACATGCAACACCTGAGTAATCCTGCCCTGTTGCTTGTCAAGAGGTGACAGTACAGTCCAAGGAAATTCTGGTGATCCTTGTGCCAAGTTCACCTCCATAGTATATTATATCCTGGAAATGAAGTGTCTTGATGGTCGACAAGACACACAGTGACATTTAGTCTAAACTCATTAACCATTCTGACAAATTGCCTGCTATAAAACACTTCAAAAAGCTGGGTTAAATATTAAAAACATTTTAGATGCACATTTGAGTTGATAAAAATTAAAGAAAAAATTTTAATTTGTATTTTAAATTTAGGAAACCCCTCAGATGTCAAAAAAACAAAAAACAAAACCAAACCAAAAACTCCAGAAGCAAAAATCCAGAGAAGCAAGCTAAAGCTAAAGTCCTCCCCTGTCTTAGGGTATCTGCTCCTCTCAGCAACTACAGGCTTTGGTTTTAACTACTTAGAGCAAAGAAGGGAAAGGCAACTATCATAATGGCAAACACATGTAAGGACATTTACAATCCACTCTAAGTGCTTTGAGGCGTAGGGCACTCCCAGCGTGGGGAGTCAGCTCCAAGATCTATACATACAGCAAAAAAGAGTGGTGAGGCTCCACACAGAGCAAGGGTGACCTCAAAAAAATCCCCTGCAAAAAAGATGACAGGGAAATATGTCTGCAAGTGCCAGGGGAGAAGGGGGCTCATTGCAGTTTAAAATCTGACTGCAGGCTGTACTGGCAATGAGGGAAACAATAGCAAAAACTTTTAAATTGTCCAAATGGGAAGTGCCACCAAGCTTCAGGAAGACTCAAGCAAGACTCTCTTTAAAGGTTATGCATCCACAAGTCAAGTTGTAAAGAATTCCCAAGTGGGAAGTTCTCATTACCATAATTTAAAAATTTAAAAGTCATAAAAATTACACAAGGTAATACACCACAATGAGTGAAAACTCAAGAGAAGGAACAAACAGCAGAATCAGATATGTGGGGACTTAAAAATTAACATTAACAGCTATAGAATATAAATTATTAAATATTTTAAAATATAAAAGAAGAAACTAAGTATGAGTAAGCAACAGAGACTGTAAAAAAGATCATCCAGACTTGACCTTCTATTCCACAGAATGCTGGTGGCAATAATTAATTTGGTTAATCGGGAACAAAAGGTCATGTGACCAAGCACTATTGGAAATTGTCCAGTTAATTACTGAAATCTCAGAGTTAAGAAAAATGCAGGCTGTTTAATGACTCCCAACCAGTTTCATTCAACAGCTCAGCAAAAATGGAACAGGAATGAAGGTTGCTTAAAAAATGAATTTGGATTTGTTTGAAGTCAATATATGAAAGGACTAATCAAAATTGCCCTGAAAAAACAAATCTATTCCTATAATGCAGAACCATTTGCTACTTTCAGAGTGCTCAAGAAAGAAGAGCCCTCTCTCCAGCCAGTGGAAAGAGCTCGTTCAAATATGCAAAAACTTAAAAATTAACCATTTGCATTGCTGCCTACCTAAAAAATTGGGTTTACGATTAATGTTTTAATAAGCTAATTATGAAGCAAGCCAGGCCTCAATTATAGTCTATACCTTGCTGCAGGCTTCATGAGCATTTGACCCACCCGGACCCCAAACCCAGCCAGTGGCTGAGCAGCTTCTACTCCTGTCCACAGAAGCCCAGCACCCCACAGGCTCTATCCACCAGAGACAGGGCCATCTTGCTGTTCCTCCTCACCACAGCTGCACTGTGAGCTTCTGATCACTGGTTTCATGGTGTTTCTAGTATTCAGAGAGGCACACACCCTGCATTTACAGACTAAACAGGAGCAGTGCAAATGTTTTCAGTCAACCTGATTTCTGCATTACTCATAAAAATCCAATTATGTTTGCAGGTTTGTGTTGTGAACTAAGTTTCAGACTTCCATGTTTTACCCATGTGGGCCCCACATCTCTGTCCCTTCAGTGGGGGGCTCTCAGCAACTTCAGCAGGAGTTCTGCAATGGAAAGTCATGTGGAGATTGCGGTTAGGGTTGCCAGACATGGGAATCATAGTATGCTCTCCCCTTCCCACGCAGAACTAAGGCTAAGCACTATAAAACCCAGGAAGAAGCAGCCTCTGGAAAGAGCTGAGTGACAGATTCTTGGTCTGACAGGATGGACAGGTCAAGTGCTATTAACACAGCTATCAAGGCCACCTCTTGTGGTAGCCATACTATCTACTTCCAGCCTGTAGTTTTCTGCTGGATTCGCAGCCCTACCACCCCTTCCACTGAGCTTCATGGGAGTTGATACCCTGGTGGGCAGAAATTTTATAAGAGGATTTCAGTATAGTTGTGGCGGTGAGGGTGAAGTATCAATGTGACTGGCTTTGGGATCTGACTGGGGGGTTGGTGGAGCGTACATCTGGGTGTGTCTGGGTAGGTTACAGAGGCATGAACTTGGGTGCTATGTATGGTCTCCTTCCTGGTCATCTCTGGCATTGTTCCCTACTCTACTTCTTGGCCACCATGAACTAAACAGCTTTGTATCACCACATCTTTCCCCCATGATATTTTTACCTTGGAGTCAGCCATGGACTGAAGCTTCCTAAAACATGAGCCAAATTAAAATTCTCCAGCTTTAAAGTTGTAGGTTTTGGGTATTGTGCCCAGTAACAATAAAGCTAATAGAGAAAATTTGTGGCAGAAAAAAAAAAAATTGATTATTATTGTAATATTGTGCCTGACTGTTTAGTTTAGAAGCCTTTGGAACTGGTCTATAGAAAGAGTTTGGAAAGGTTTGGAGATGCAGGCTAGAGAAACCCTGGAATACTATAAATAGACTTGAGAGATAATTTTGGTTACAGTTCAGAAGGCCACAGTGCTGCTAGGAATGTAGACCGTAAAGGCCAGACTGAGGAGGTTTCACTTGGGAACAAAGACTTTATTGGAAAATGTACTAGAACCCAACTGTGATGCTTACAGAAAATTTGTCTACAACTTGCCCATGTTCTCAGACACTGCAGGAGACCAATGTTAATAGTAGTGAATTAATTAATCTAGTAGAGAACATTCAAAGGCAATCTGACATTCAGGCTCTGGCATGGGTACTGCTGGTGGTTTTTAGCCAGCAGGTTTATAGTGTGAATTGGAAGCAAAGGCAGAGCATAAAAATTTGAAAAAAAAAAAAAAGAAAAAGAAAACAGTTTTTGCCCAGATGGAACAATGTATGAAGTTGGGGCCAAAGGAAGTATGGTTGATGAAAATATTTGTGCCGTTAAAAAGAAATCAAGTATGTTGTACAGGGATAAGAAGAAAGATGCCCTGAGGGTATCTCAAAAAACCAGAAAGAGTTTATTCATTGCAGCCTCAAAGGTGTAACACTATAAATCTTTTGTTCAAGAAGAGAGTCCTTGGGACCCCCTACTCAAGAGGGAAATTAGATTGATTCACTGTGCTCTAGGCACTCAGTGGCCAATGCAACCATAGTCCAAGGGGGCCTGGCTACTGCTCTTGCTGACACAGACCTTGATGTCATCCATATGGTACTGGTTTTCTGGTGCACATAATACAAGATCTATGAAGCAGGGAAGACTTCTACCCAGGTTTTAGAGAAAGGCCTGGGAGGTAATGCAAGGAGTCCCTGAAAGGGCAGTGCATGAAGCTGTGGGAATGAATCCAAACTGCAAGGTACAGTGGAGATCTAGAAAGTGGAGATACCAGAAACATGGAATACCTGCAGAGAAAAGTTGCAGACCATAAGTGAAGCCAAGTCAAGAGAGAAATCATGTGGGCTTCAATGGGCAAAGTCATGGGGATAGGCCTGCTCAAGCCCTTTTGAACTCACATTTTACCAATGTGTGCCCCAGATGCCTGGTACAGTTAAAGGACTAAATATTTGCCCAGATGGGTTTCAGTCTTTCTTTGGCCGGATTCTTTTCTATCCCCCTCCTGCCCTTTTGGAATAGGATTGTTTACCCTATGCCATTGCACCATGAGAATATATGACTAGTTTGTTTTTGTTTTTGTTTTTTTACAGAGGTTCATAACTCTGAGTATCCTCTGAGTCTCAAAAGAGACTGGGCTTGGACTTTTGAAAAATGCAGAAGCTGCCGAGACCTTGGGGAAGGAGCTGCTGTCTTTCTGGTTGTGTGCAGGACAGCTTGTTATGGTAGATGGAAGTATGCACTCACGTTGTCTTTAGAGGTTAAGCATTGTCTGAGAACACATATTTGGATAGGAAATTGACAAGGGGTGGGATGAGGTGGTTGGGGTGGAATGTCAATTTGATTGAGTTTGGGATCTACTCACTCCCCGTGTGTGTTTGGGTGGGTCACAGGGGCATGACCTTGGGTTCTACATTCAGTCCCTTGTCCCTTCCTTCCTCTTAGGCACTGTTTCCCTGCTCTGCTTCCTAACCACTAGGAACTAATCAGCTTTGCTTCACCACACCCTTCTGCCGCCATGCTTTTGCTTTGGCGCGAGCCAACCATGCACTGAATCCCCTCTCCTCCTTTAAGCTGTGGGTGTCAGGTATTGTGTCCCAGCAGAGCAAAAGCTAATGGGAAACCAACGCATCATACTTTTAGAAATCAGGGTGTGAAAATGTTACACATTTCGCACTGCCAGAGGGACTAGACTAGAGGATGTAAATCAAAATCAAGAAAATTATATCTCGAGGTGGGGGAAGTGCCACTTTTTAAAATTCATGGGCCAAGATAACACCACCAGATCTAACTCAGGCTCATGCCGAAAGCATGGCTTTTGCTCTTTCTGGTTTACAAGGAGTGTCAAGGTGCAGCCTCTGAGAATTAACTGCAGCACACACGCTGCTAGACTCGTCCTCTTTGTCTACACTGTGCTCCACTTACTGACTGCTAAACAACCTTATTGCATATTTAATAAGGAAGGATTTGTGGTTACTTACAATTTCAGACACTGGGATTTGGTACAGTTACATGGCTTTTTAGACTTTGTGTCCCATGAACTAAGAGTTACTCTATAAAGATTAAAAAAGAAAATGTATTCAGATGGTTACTCTGGAAAAAGTGAATTAGCTAAGCAGCTGGTGTCTTGCACAAACACTGAGAATCCAACACCATTTACAGGTATGATTTCTAGGTGCCTGGGCATGTCCGGGGTGGGCAGCACAGTCGCTCGTGATGTGACTGGCCTTGCCTGACCCCCCGTGCACGGCTGGCGCCCCACAGGGTGGGGAGGGAGGTGCCTATTGTGGTATATATACACTTCCGGGAGCTTCCCGGAGTTTCTCTCTGCCCTGCTTAAACACCTGTTCTCTTTCTACTGTCTGTGCTCTCGCCACCCGATGTCCCCATCTGAATGCTAACGGGAAGTAAGCATTGAGGATAAACCACTGTCCAGACAGTATACCAATGTGAAGGCTGCCCACACTGCAATGTTACCAACACTAGCAGAATGTGTTTCGGGTGTATCATGTGATTTTGGGGAGCTCATTCATTTTGGGAAGGGATTATTACAACTGCCTGTGTGATTTGCCCGGCTGCCATCTAGAGAGGAGAAGGAAGAATGCTGTGGCGGGGTGTTAAGTGTGGGCATTGTTCAGATGCGATGCTCAGTGTGAGACCTCGTGACACATCATCAGTGCCAGCAGTGGGACTAGTGGTGGTGAAAGGAGGGACACAGTATGAGCAGGGCTTGGCAGATGAGCAGCTATTGCACTGGACAAAGTCTCCTGGAGATCAGGCATATGGCTTTGTCTCTGCAGGGCACTGCTGCTTCTGGCCAAAGGCACACTGAGTCCCAAGTTTCTTTCTTTCTTTTTTTGAGACAGGGCCTCACTACATAGTTCAGGCTGATCTTGAACACACTATATGACCCAGGCTGGCCTCAAACTCATGGCACTCCTCCTGCCTCAGCCTCTTGAGTGCTGGCATTACAGGCATACATCATTACGCTCCAGCCTAAATCTTTTAAGGATCTAGAATAGCACTTGGTGCAGGATGAATGCTGTGTGGTTTGCTATATGATTATAATTCAGGCTTTTATGCCCAAGAGAGCCAAGCCTTTGTTCTGTCCCCTGGGTCTGAGCCCTGGGTCTCAGCTCCCTTGGTTAGCAGTCTCTCCACTATCAGTCATAAGATATTGAGGCAGTAAGAGGTCATTGAGTTTCTGCAGCCAGCATGCTTGGACTAGGGGCCTGTGTCACATGGTCAAGACAGAAGTGAGTGCTTCAAATGATATTAGAAATAAGTATCTTTCAATTTATAGCATCTATCATGGAAGAATCAACCGGATATAACTGAGACATTAGATGGATGACTCAAAATATAAAGAGCATAACATAGTACATAATTCACTGTTAAATTGTTTTATGCTAATTGTAAATGCTATAATAATTCAGGCTCAGGATAATTTAATACATATGGAAAAAAATAAACTACTACTGAAGGAAGTAGAATCAATTATGTTGGGCTGGGGGTTTAGCTCAGCGGCATAAATGCCTGCCTTGCAAGCACGCGGTCGTGAGTTTGATCCCCGGTACCAATAAAAAAAAAAAAAAAAGCCTCACAGGAAGGAGTAGCACAAGCAGCCACCACGTTAGCCATGAGTACAGGGTACTCGGGGACAGGAAGGGACGCAACCACCGTAATGGCAAGGAGGTGTGAAAGCTTCCCCTTGGCCATCTCTTGGGCCAACCTAAAAAGTCAGAAGAGTCCTGCGAGATCTGGATAGCACTGCTTCAGAGAAGCACTGTCATGACCCACCCCACCATGAGATGTCGCCTCATCTTTAAGACCAACTTCCAGAGACACAGGCTCTGAATATTCTTTATCATGAAGTTCAGCATTCACCAGAAATGAAAGCGTCAGCCATGGGTCAGGATCCACATTTATAACCTGTCTGAGGATCAGATTATTAATGCAATATAATAAATAGTGGAACATCATTTTTTTTTTGCCAGTCTTCTACACTGACCAAATTAGTATAAAAATGATCAACGTCATTGCTATTAGAGTAAAAAGGGCCAGCAAAAGCAGAAAATTCTCCTTCACAAGAACTGCAGGACTTTGTGGAAGCCAATACAGGACACGACTTTAATTAACAGAGTTTTTAGTATTATGGTAACCAAAGATTAATGAGCCAGCCAGTTCGTACCCAGCTCTGAGAACCAGGTCACGCATTTGGCCCCAAGAGTCTGCATCTCCTGCTGGCTAGACAGGTTGGAGCCATATCAAGCTGACAGAGCTTTTCTGATACCTTAAGACCTAGGCTGACCTCAGTGTCTTGTGGAAGTCACAAGAAAGCTCACAAGGCATATGCAGGGGGGAAGAATGTAGTCAATCGGTAGTTGGGGACATACAGAACACAACCACCAGCAAGAGCTCTCCGAGCGTTCCCTTCCTATTAATGAGAAACTGGCAGAGTCTTGCCCAGCATTAGTGCTGTGGGTGTTGAGATAAAAATCATCAGGGATGGTTCAGAACACTGATGGTAGCTGGGGATTTAGCTCAGTGGCTTAAGCACTTGTCTGATAAGTGCAAGGTTGTGAGTTTGATCACTGGTACCCTCCAAACAAACAAACAAACCCCAACAGAACACTGATGGCGATTCGAGTAATTATTACAGCAAGAAAAAAAAAGCTCATATTGTTTCTGACGCATCACTTGAAAATCTAATATAGACTGCCCACACTGTTCGACATTCCAGAGCGTACGGTGGCACAGTGTCATTGACCAGATGGACCCAGGGCACACAAAGCTGCCATGAGCACCTGGAGGCTTGTGGAATCTCAGGTTATATCGTGCAACTGGAGATGCAATACTATCAGCAGAATCTAGAAGGTTCTTAAGATGTTTTCATTTCACCCAGAAAGGTTAACGATGAGGCTCCACATGGTTCCTGTCTGTCACAGTCACTGGTGGCCCCCAGCTGAAGGAGAACCTGCTCAAACCGAGTCAGCAGGTCCCTTGAACTGCCGTCTCCCAGTGCCAAGGCAGAGCCCTAAGGGTGGGCCGGACTCCAGTCTGTCTTCAGGGCCCCTCTAGGGACTTCACTCAACAGCCTTTCAGTCCTGGCCTCCGACAGCTCTCTTAACACTTACCCAGGCCATGTTGTGCCCATAGGCAGACCCTGCAGGAGCTGGCCAGCCCCAGATGTCAGTTTGCCTTTCCCAACGTGCTGTGTCCTCCAGGCCTCAGACTCACAACTACACAGACTCAGCCACAAACCCTCAGAGGCAGGGACAGACTGATCTCACCGACTCACTTCAGGACTCAGCAGAAAGGGTGACCCAGACCACAGTCAGCACATGAATGTGAGAACTTGAAGCATTTCAACCAGCTTGGTTAGTTGAATTAGTTATGGTCATAAACATGACTTTACAATGGCGAGACAAGGTCCCAGCTCAGAGCAGCCCACATCCATCAGAGACACAAGCAGACTCACCAGGACCCTGCCATGGAGCTGGCGCTGGCTTAACATGGGAGGCAACAGCAGAGGCAGCTCTGCAGTCTGCAGTCACCACCTGGCTGGGTTCCTTGCATGGATGGCAAGAAAAGGGAATAGAACAGCACATCTTGCAACTATGTGAAACCAAGACCAAGCTAGGAATAGCAATGAGCCCCGAAGCCTGGGCACAGAACAGGGGACAGTGGGGCGGGAACCAAGGGCTGCTTCAGACCAGCCTTGACAGCAACACCAACCACATGTGCACGGCCATGTCATCCATCAGGGGCTCTGGTCAGGTCAGAACTGAACTTTCTGAGCTAACTCTGGTATAAAAGCAAACCCCAACAGTACGTCAAAACTTCTATAACTCTTACATTAAAGGAAGTGATAAGGTATTGCTTTTAATCCTTACCCAGCCAAGGTTACTTTCGGTGGCCCTGGAAGAGTTGGTTCAGAGGGGAAAGCAGGCCCGCTGCTGGCTGCTGATGGGAGGGCGCCATTGTCCAGCTGTCCAAAGGCAAAGGGAAAACGTTTTGCATTAGCGAGTGGATTCAGCGTTCCAGCCAGCGGCCTCTGTGTACAGATAAAAACCTTTTCCCCCAGCGGGCTGCGGGTACCATTGAAGTCCCTGTCACCACCACTCTGGGTCCATATCACAGTCTCTTTTGAACCGTGTCCAGGCCTTATTACCACAAAGAATCCACCACCAGCTGAGCACACTAGGTCAAGGCTGTCTCTAGGGAAGGCTGCCCCGGGGCAGCCCTTGGTTTCCACTCCACTGTCCCCTGTTCTGTGCCCAGGCTTCAGGGCTCGTTGCTACTTCTAGCTTGGCCTCAGTTTCACATAATTCCAAGATGTTCTGGTTTCTTTCTTTTCTTTCTTTCTTTCTTTCTTTCTTTCTTTCTTTCTTTCTTTCTTTCTTTCTTTCTTTCTTTCTTTCTTTATCATCAGTGCAAGTAATTCAGTGGCAGCCACTTAACATAGCCACAGGACCCCAGGACACAGAGAGACCGAAGTGGGGCTGCAGGGCCACCATGGGAGACTGGCTGCTGCGGTGGGGGGTACTGCAATGGAACTCTAGTTCCTTTTTATGAATTAGCAATTGTGAAACAAAAGCAATTACAACTTTCCATAAACTAAAAGCATTCTTGTTATGCTCTTAGAGATTTTGAAATTTGATGTTTTTTGGTAGTTACTATTCATCTGTTAAAAAAGAAAATTGGACTTTAAACATTCCAAAGCAGCCCGTCCAGCTGTGCATCATCTGGGCCCTCTGCTTCCTCAGCCTTATTTTCCCTTCTATCACTCAGGTGCAGGAAAAGGGGTGGGGAGCCAAAGCCTAACTTTCTTCTGAGTACGGGATAAAATTAGATTTGAAATGCTTTGTATATATCACAGCTAAACATGCTATCCTTATCCTCCGACCCTCCAAAAATGGAGAGTAAAATGTGGGAAAAGCACATTCTCCTCACTTCCTTTCTCCTGTTCCATCTGTGGGCCAGTGGCATCACCCCCTGTGAAGCCGGAAGGCACTGTGAAACTGCCCAAGGTGCGCCCGTTTGAGGCGCCCAATCAGAATCCTGAGGCCCACGAGGCTTCCCCCCAAGGTCCCCACTCTTTTCTGGCTTGAGCTGTGGGCACTCCTTGCCATCTCCAAACAGCAGCCTGCAGGTTTTGCATACTTTTGGATGGGAGAGGGAATTTCACAGTTCTCAGTTCACAGTTCCTTACTTAGGTAAAGTGACTTCTCTCATTTTGCTTATTTGGCCTCACAGTAAGGCAGGAAACAGAGATGCCTCTTAGGTACCACACAGGTTATTAATCTAGGACATTTTATGCCAGAACCTGTGGGTTCCCTCAGCAATGTCTGGTTCCCAGGAGTGAACTCTGGGTGAACCATGAGACTGCATTTCTAGAAGGTCCAAGGGAAAGCCAGTCCTTCTCATTGGGCACCATGCTTTGAATGGAGAGGCTCTAAGAAACACAGAAGTTGGGGCTTGGCAGGGAAGCAAGGCATCTTGGGATGTGACAACTGCAGTGTTAAAAGAACTGTCCCTGCTATCACAGAGTAAGAAGTCAGAGGAGCCACAGTGGACAACAACATACACAGCTGAGGAAAGAAGGAGAGGAGGTGACAGCAGGAGGCTGTGCTCACCAGGCATCCCTCAGGCTGCATCTTAGAGGTGGAAGCGCAAGCATGAGGACGCCTTCCCCAAGTGACCTGTGTGTGGACAAAGCCAGCAGACGGAAGCGTCTACACAGCACCAGCAGACTCCATAGCGGCTGCTCACCAGCTGTGGCCTAGACCTGTCTGTCTCTTGCACTCCTTAGCATGAGTTTTCCTCCTCACTGACATCTAACTTGAGAAATAACATATTCCATCTATTCACACCTGCCGTCTCCTAGGCTGTTCCCACCTGCCATCTCCTAGGCTGTTCCCACCTGCCGTCTCCTAGGCTGTTCACACCTGCTGTCTCCTAGGCTGTTCACACCTGCTGTCTGTCTCCTAGACTGTTCACACCTGCTGTCTGTCTCCTAGACTGTTCACACCTGCTGTCTGTCTCCTAGACTCGTCTGCTCGCATTGCTTTCATTACCCTCTCTGGGCTGGTGAGCCCAACTTCATTCCCTGCTCAGACCTTCCCCTCTCTCGCCTCCTCACCCCTGCAGGGGGTGTCCCATATCCCTCCACTGCTAGGTCAGGCAGAACTGGAACTCCTCCACTCCCCTGAAACACTGGCCCTAGTTCATCTCTCGGATGCTGACTTCGCCTTTTCATTTGTTAGGCTGAAAATCAGCCAAAGGGGCACCATGAAGGTCTGCAGGCCACATGGCTTCACGGAGCTGCCGAGAAGCTGTGCCTCCAACTTACTCCATCCTTGACTCCTCCATCTCTATGTCCTTGATCCAGTCCAATGGCCACAAATCCTGTTGGCTCAACCTACAAAGTCCTGAGAAGCCACCCCCTGCCACTCCTGTTGCTACTGCTTGGTCTAAGCCACCATCATCTTGCATGGAGGTTACAGTGGCAGCAGGTTCATCTGCCTCCACCTTGACCCTTGTCCAGCAGCCTCTTTCTTTCTTTCCTTTTTTTTTTTTTTTGTACTGGGGATCAAACTCATGACCTAGCACCTGCCAGACAGGTGCTTATGCTTCTGAGCTAAATCCCCAGCCCAAAGCAGCTCCTTTCTAAGCAGAGTGAAAGCCACAGTCCTGCCCTTGGCCTGGACCCCTTCCCTACTGCCCCCGCACTGCATCCGGGCCCTGCTAGCCCCCTCGCTGTCACTTTGTAAAGCATGACGCCCGCTCCTTGAGACCTGTGCTGTTCCCTCTCCCTGGAATGCTCTTCCTGTGATAACCACGTGCTCACTCATCCCTTCCAAGACTTCCTCAGATGTCACCTGGAGACATGGAGCTGTGACCACCCTGTTTAAACTTAGAAGCCACCTCTCCCACTAAGCCCCTCTTCCCCTAATCCTCCCCCTCTGCTCTCCTGACACACCGTCATTTACTTATTAGGCTTGTTTGTCGCTTCCTCCTGGACTAAAACATAAGCTGCAGGAAAGCAGTTACATGCTTTGCTTTGCTTTGTTCCATTTTGTTTGTGAGTACACGATGTCTCAGGCCAGTGCCTATTCTGATGCAAGTGAGCAAAGTTCCCACATGCCAGGCCTGTGCCAGGTCTCAGTCTACAGAGATGAAAGACACACTGAGTTCTAACTGGAGGATAAATTCTATTCCTGAGTTCAACTGCAATGACTGAAATCCCAAGGCGCAATAATGGACTCTGAGCCTAAGCAGGCAGGCAGGCAGGCAGGCAGATAGACAGACAGACAGACAAACCAGACAACAGAAGACAGTAACAGTGCCATGCAGAGGACATGCTGTCACAGTGACTGGCTGTGTGTGCTGGGGAGTTAGAGCAGGATCTTGTGGGGAGGAACGCTTTATGGCAGGACTTGGGGACAAAAGCATGGGTCTTTTAATTATATACAATACTGCATAGTATGGTGTCATCATAAAAGCACAATTGAGAAAAGGAGCTCCACAGCCCTGAGGCATGGTGGGACTGCAAAATGCAAGGTTAGCAAGGGGGCACGGTGAGGGTCAGCGGGCCTTGGGGAAGGGCGACTCGGCTCTCTGGACTGGCAAGGAATTGTGTCTCCTACTCGGTCCTTCCTGCCCATGCCGGCCCTGGGGGTCAAGGGAACCAATACTTGATAAATGTTTCACTACTGAGTTTTAAATGGAGGATAAGTTCTATTCCTGAGTTCAACTACAATGACTGAAACCCCAAGGCACAATAATGCCCAGGTGCATTTTCATATTAAAACAATGACTCTTGTCACGACGAGAGGTAAAAACCAGCCTATGGCTGGACATCAGCACATGTCTCTTTGTCCTTCTCAATTCTGGTCTTCCTTCCAGGCATCATAACTCAATAAAAAAAGTCATCGAAAAAATCTTGCTTAAGCTGTAACTGGGATAACTTCCTCCTCATTCATTCCTTGTAGTTATGCCTAAAAACCCAGCTCCCACCCTGGAGAGATTTTATCCTGTCTAAATAGTTTGCCAATTAATCAATGAGGCTGAGACTGGTTTTTCAAATACAGTATATATTGCTGTTCATGTACAAAAACTTAAGAGAGTTTTTCATTGGTCAAAATAATGTATTAATCTGGTTCTCATATATTATAAAAAATTTAGAGGGATTATTACAAAATTTCAGACTCCATCAATAAAGGGACCTAATGGTCAATGGGTTACAATTGCTGTCCCTTAAAAACAGTTTTTAAAATTTACCAGTCAGCTCTAATGCTCATGCTTTGATTATACATGACTTCGTATACATACTGTGATTATACATGCTTTGATCACAATTTTTTCTTGCCTAAAGGATATCAAATCCCAAGTAATCATGCAGATAAAACCAATAATAAATGTGCTAGACACCTTTTAGATTCTTTTTACTGGGATCCACCAGATCTTGTCCAAACAGTTATATGATACATATCAAGTCCTTAACTATACTCAACAAGCCTAACTGACACCACAGCTGGTCTCTCCTAAATAAAGAAGTAAAATAAATGAGACAGGCTGCCCTCTAAAATCAGATGGCATTAGATGTTCTAACAGCAGCACAGCGGGGTACTTATGTAATTGTAAAAACTAAATGTTATGTGTACATCCCTGATCCTTCTGCTAATATTTCAATGACACTTCAGACTCAAATTCCCTGGACCTTATCCTTATCCTCCTTATGGGAAGCCATTGCTAGCTCCTCTTGGTGAAAATCTTTATTAACTATACTCATAATTATCCTGTTGATTCTATTATTTGGCCCAGGCATGCTTAATTGTTTCTTTGGCTTTGTCTCCTCCAGGCTTAAATCTGTATGTGTACCCAAGATGAAAATGCCTGGTGCCTATCAAGGTCCTTTAGATAGATCCTCTGTAGAGTATCTCTGACTGCCAACAATGATGATCTCCTTCAGTCTGAAGATGCCAGATTGGTCATCGCCCATTTCTCCCTCATGGCAGTTAGGGATACTTCCTCAGAGAGGTGAATGTTACAGGCAACTGAGTTAGACAGAAATATTATATGCAGTCAGACAGGGCTGGGCCCTTGAAGGAGCTAGTGCAGAAGACCAGATATTTTGCTTGGAGGAGACAGATACCTCTGCTGCTGGCCAGATCTCAAAACAAAAGGCAAAACAAATGCAACCACACCTAAGTATAAACATCAGGGATTGATATTCTAAATAGGTATCAATCACTTTGAGGAAGCCAGAAAGAGCCACTAACCTAATCCCTTACCCCCAAAGATCCTATTTTGTATTCATGCCCTCTTGCTATGTGACTCGATTTCCTACTGGATCCCGATTTAATCAATTTCACCTGAGTAAATTACACTGGTAATCTTGTTGGTTGACCATGGACCTACCTCACCTCATGTTTTGCTCTATAAACATCCCTGGAAAAGGCAGGATCCTCAGTAACCCACTTGGGATCCCCTCTGTCTCTTTCTCAGACAGAAGCTTCCTTTCCCTCAATAAATATATTCTGCTCTTAAAACAAAAATGACTCACTTGTGTAATGAGATTTAATTTTGCTGGTACTGGCAAAAATCTTCCTACTAAAGTAGTCAGTGGTTTGGGGACATCTGTAAGGAAGACAATTGAAATTAATTGAGAGCATATATTCTTCTTCTTCCACTTGTACATGGAAGAAAGTACCAAAATACATCCTGGATTTATCATGTATGAAATTACTTAATCTACTTGTGTTTTTATTCGATAAAACCTTTTAAATCAGGATTTTTTAAACTTATAACCTTCAGTTGTTTCTTTGTCATAAAGTCACTTGATCTCAGCCCCCAAGGGACAGTTCACTATGTTAAGAGAGCATTACTGCACAGGTTTCCCAGCTGTGACAGGCTTTATAGGGGCTGTAGCAAATTCACCGAGGTGGATAGGTTTACATTTTCAATGAAAGATCAGTGACACCTATTGGACACCCCCTGAAACACAGCGGGCTGCAGACTAGGGCTCTGGAGTCCAAGTGGAGAGACGTTCACGTCCTCGTCTTTTCAGCCTGTGCCCACCCTGCTAACTGAGCACACTTCCTCCTCTAGCTTCTATCCATTGAGTGAGCACGATCTGAGGTCCCAGGGTGCACTATGTTATGGTGATGTTTAATATACATGCAGAGTATTTTACATATGCAAGGAGCCTAGGGAGGGGCTGGTACCACACACCAAGGAGGCTGAACTGGAAAATATTACATAAACCTTCTCTTTCTGTTGATTGAAGGGTTTAGGATTTTGCCATAGGAAAAATCTCTCTCTGCATGCAGAGAGCATTATGGATGCAGCTATGACCTACATGGACCAGAGAACAGAGGCTTGAGATTCCTGCGTAGCCAGATGTACTTGGGGGGAAGGCCCAGTCCCAGCTCCCCCACCACAGGAAAGTAAATGTCATGGAGACATTTCCCTGTCCCCAGAGGAGGGAATGTGGAGTCACATTTTCTATTCTTGCTCTAGACTTCACAGGCCAACATAAACTATCCGGGTTTGACCCTGGTTTTAGATTGCTGGAAGGCTGAGAGGCCTGGTAATGAGATGTGCCAGGCAGTTCAACATCTACAGTGGTCTGAGTGTGCGGGGACCACACAGATGCTCCTTCGCAGAATCGGTGGTGGACACAGTTAGACACTGTCCTAAGAGTATGTCACTCACTACGATGGCCAGGAGTTGTGCCAAATCATTTACTCCATATTCTGTCTCTTCCATTTGTACTCCATCCACGAAGCCAAGCGTAAGCACTTACCAACTTACACAGGACACAAGACGTATTTTCTACTCATTTACTTTGTACCTGACTGTAGACAGTGATTTTGGTCTTGGTACTGAGGAACCAAATGAAGGGCCTTTAGCTCTCTCGTGCCAGCATTGTCTATGCACAGCACTTGTGTGCCCCCTTTCAACTGACAGATCACCTAAAATGAGAAACAACAGACAGGTCTCATGAGTGCAGTCATCAGAACCGACGCCAACTCAAATCTGAGAAAAGAGCTTTCATCCAGGATTTAAATTTTAGGGGAAGTTGGCAAACTATGGATTCTCGATTTCTTCCTCTACCGTAACGTTCCCTCTACTTCACAGAGACATTTCCTGCAGGGTGCTCTGTGTCCTTCTCCTGTCTCGCTCCACAGGGGTCCGGCCACTGAGGCTGTGTAAGGACAGGGTGACCACATGCAGAGCTTCCTGCACCTTGGGTGCTACTCTGTAGCTTGCGCTAGCAGGGAGAGGGTTGTTTGTGGGTTCTGGCACCTTTCAGACCTAGCTGGGTCACCCGAGGCCCTTTCTGTGACCGCACACATGAAGATTAAATTTCAGTTTTACTGTGTTGCTTTCTCCTGCCACATACATTATTAATACATTTTTTACGTCTGTTTATTTCCTACAGTTTAAGAAAAGTTAATCCAAGAACTAGACAGTTTTAAGAAGCCACATCAACCCTGCTGGCCCTGCCACGCGCCACCAGATCCCCTATTTGGATTCTACCCCTACCTCAGCGAGTCATGTGAGTCTGTCAGTCCCTCCCATCAATCAAGCAAAAGCACTGATGGAGCTTTCTGTGTGACATACAGCATGGACACAATGGCCAAATGAGCCATGATCTCTGTCACCACAGAGCACCCAATTCCAATGACAACACCAGGAAAATTCAGATGAACATAAAGGCCAATGTCATCCAAATAATAGAGAGCTGAGAAGGTAGGAAGGGCAGGTCCCTGCCCCTGACAATCCATGAGAGGCCGATGCACATGTCTAGTGAGATTTTATTTATATTTGGTGGACACAGTTATGCACACACACATGCAATAAACTAGGGAAAGGCTGAGGACAGGCTGCTCTGTGTTGTGCACTCCTGGGTGGACCCTGCGGAGCCTCTGCTGACATCCACTTGAAGCCTGGAGGAATTAGGGGGTTCTCATCCTGCAGGTCTTAGGGCCCCAGTAAAACTCCATTGTCAAACCCAGGAACCTGAGTGGCATCACAGTCAGAGGTGGGTGCAAGCACGTGTCATGGCTAAGCTGTATTTCACAGGGAGCTCATTTTCAAGCATTTCCTGCACACTGTCTGTACCTGAGAGATGGGGGTCTCATTCTAAAAAGAGAAAGCTGCTGGAGGGATGACAGTCACTGAGCACTTTGCTAAGGAGGGTTGAAGGAGAGCCCCTGGGACCCCAGGCCTGGTCCTCACTGCGTGAGCTCAGGAGTTCTAGGCACATCACTTATGATGATGACGATCAAGAAGACTAATGCAGACAGTATAAGTAACATCGCTATTGTCCATCAAACAAGGACTAAAAGTCATGTCCACCCTAGAATTTTAGGAGGATGAAGTGAAATGGCACAGGTGTAAACTCCAGGAGTGACAGATTACATTTCTACACAAGTGGTAACTGTTGTCATCAGAATTCTGAAAAGAGGTTGGGTGTGGTGGCACACATGCTTGTAGTCCCAGCACTTGGAATGCTGAGGCAGGAGGACTGCCACGAGTTTGGGGCCAGCCTGGCTACATAGTGGGTTCAAGGCCAGCCTGAACTATATACTGTATATCAAGACCCTGCCTCAAAAAAAAATATATATATATATATTTAAAAAGAAAGAAACAAAGATATCTGGAGGAAGGAAGGGAGGAAAGGACCATAGTGGGGGTCCTCTGCCTTGAAGCCATAGCATCGCCACCAGTGTGCCAAAATGTGGGGCTCAACAGCTGCTCCCACCCCGGCGCCTGATGCCCAGCTCGTGGTGAATGGAAGTCACTTGTGGTTACTCTCCTTAGGGACACAGCAACATCTCACCCTCGTTTGACTGGCTAAGATCAAGTACAAATGAGCATCTTAGAGGTGAAAGGTAAAAAGCTCAAGGCTCTCGTGACAGTGCCCCTCTGCAGATGAGTTCCCCACTAAAGTGCTGATCCAACAAGTAAATAAGTTGAGAAACAACAGAGGGATAATATCTGCTGGATGACATCGGGTTGACAGAGTACACCCACGGTAGGGGTAGTTACCATTGGGCTGGAGTCTTTCCTAGGAGAGGAGCTGGCCACGTCCTCTGCTTCCTGGGACGACAGAAACTTACAACAGGATTCCTGCGCAAGAGGGTTTGGGAAGGCTGCTTCCTCCAGATTGCTTGTCACAGTGCTACCTGCTTCCTTTATTTCGACCTAGGAAAAGCAACCTTTATTTCAGAGAACACTTGTGGACACATCGTACAATACACAACAAATTTGAGTTCCACACGGTTAAAGTACAGTACTGTGCCGTCACCCCGCCCCAGGTGTGTCTGAAGCCTTTATCCGCCTGAGATAGCCTCCCTAGAAAAGGTGACAAGTCATTTCTGCAGCCCCATTGGAGACTGAGAACCCCTGAGGACCAAAACTGTGAGATAAGGAAAAGAAATTTTGATGTGGTGCTTGTGTCATTCCGCAGTTGGTGACGTATCTCTTGCAATGGGTAACAACCCCTGCTCTACCGGAGCCGGAAACCTGGTGACACCCCTAGAGCATCTATCTCCTTTACTGCATATCCTTTAAATTTGCTCAGTGGGTTGTGTTCAATGCTCTAGTCAATTATTCTGCTTTTACCTTAGGAATTCCCTGATCTTCATTGATATCTTAGTATTATTTATAATTTATCATTGCAGATGTATTTAAAGTGATATTTATAACATCAGTAGTAGTCCTCTCCTGACAAAATAGGACAATAATTAACATGAAACAGCGAGTGCTGGGGTTAATCACCAGCTTCATCTGTAAGCACTCTTCTGTGACAACTCTCAATGACACTCTAGCAAAACAACAAAAAGCAGGAAGAAACAAAATGACATTACTGAAAAATCAGTGGAAACATAAATACTGAAATGTCCCCAATGGTTAAAAAAAATTATCATCAGAATTGAGAGTTTGAAAATTGGGATGTTTTCTTTAAATGAATGCTAAGAGTGTAAGGAAGGTCCCCACCAGCTCAGCCCTACCCACCTGGGCTGCCTGTCAGAACACAGATGAGCCTCCCAGAAGGCCAGGAGGCCTGTCAGGGTCCTGCAGAGCGGGTGCTGACCAAGGTAACATTCCAAAGCCCTCACAGGAAATCACAGAATAGAGACTACCTTGTCAAACATGGGGTAGCTCAAAGGTGGAGGCCCAGACAATAACAATTACCATGGACTGGCAAATCCTTACCCTGGTAGATTAGCACCTGGGAATAAATCTTAGAGGAGACAGAGAAAAATTTAAACGGATCTCAAGTTATAGCTTTATTTTAAACATCCCAAATCTTATAAAATGCCGAAATCTCTTCTCCTGTTCGCTACTTCCATGCACATTCCATCCAAGTTTAGACTTCACCTTCGGCCTCCCTATAACCAACAAATGCTATAGCAATGTCCTTGAGTCCATGCAAACACTGTCTCAACCATTTACACTACAATAAAATTCTGCTTTTACAGAATGAATCTAAATGAAGGACAATAGTGCAAATAAATGTCCAGAGGGGAAAAAAGAAAACAGCAATTCATCTGGATATTTACTTTTAAAATAATGGCATTGTGGAAATGCTAATAGGCCCAAGTTCTATATTTTCCATTTTATTAATCAGCAAACTATCTATAAAAATTCAACAAGCAAAGCCTCTCTTTTGTCAGACCAGAAATCTGTCAAACCAGGATGACACTGGGGAGAACTGTGCTGTCTTTAACATCAGCTAGTCCCTTGCCCTGTTCCAATTCTCTGGAGGACAAGAGCTGAGCTAGGACCAAACAGGCACAGAGTAAAGCTTCAATCATCTTAGCACAATATTCCACAAAGGCTTATTAGACCCTAAAATAGATGTAAAATCTAGTGTTCTAAGCTGGACCTTTGGTGGTGGTGGTGGAGTGCACATTTTGCTTCCTTGGGAATCTGATTCATTTCATAAAAAAGGGGTGGAGGTGGGGACCTGGTTCTTTTTGTTTCAGCAAGAAGAAAGCAAAGAATTAGCAGTGACTCTCTATAGCCAAAGAGGGCAATCAGCTAAAACAGTAAAATTAATTCAGGCTCTGATTTTTATTACAAGAGCTTGAGGACCTAGCCCTTACTCCAAGGGCCAATCTAACACCTTGACACAACACAACACAAGCACCGAGTCCTTGGTGTGAATAACAAGCCTGATATATTTAAAGGAAAAGAAAATGGGCTGGAGGAAAAAGTGAAACGGGCTGGAGAGGTAGCTTAGTGGAAGAGCCCTTTCCTGGGATGAGCCAGGCCCTGGTCTCCCACCCCAGTAGCAAAACCCAAAACTAAAAGCTAAGATGCGAACACCTGAACCCTCACTATGCTACCACTGAGGGGGGCCGCTGTGACAACAGGGCCCGGGCCAACACACTTGCTCCCGAGCTGCCAGCTCCGAAGCCAGCGGCAAGGTCGACAGGGCAGGGAGAACGGCAGGGCGCCCTGTCCCCTCTGCGGACCCGCCTGGTGTGCGACCCGGGACGCCCGCCCGCGAGGCGGCGCCTGTCACAGACCCCGGCCAGCGCGACGCCCGCAGAAGCCGCGCTTACTGGGATCATCCGCACCCCGGCGCCCAGCGGCGCGGGCAGCAGCGACGACAGGACGCGCAGGCTGTAGGCGGGCAGCGGCGCGGCGTCCTCCGCGACGGGTGGCTCCTCGCCGGCGACGGTGGCGGCGACGCCCAGGTAGGCGTCCCTGAGCACTGGCAGCTCGTCCTGCTCCAGCGGCACCGCCGAGGCGGGGCTCGGGGCCCGGCCCACCGCCTCAGACACGCGCTCGGGGCCGAACAGGTCTGCGGCCATGTCATCGTCGGGGCCGGGCAGGGCGCCCAGTAGGGGGGACTCTTCCATGGTCGCACACGGACGCGGCACCGGGCATCACCCCGCGCACCTGCAACGAGTGGCCGCGCGAGGGGCGCCGGTCAGCGCCCGCTGGGCAAGGGTCCCGTCACCCCTCCCCGCCTGCAGCCCGGGGGACTTGGCCTGCCCGGGGGAAGAGGGAAGCCCGACGACGACGACGGCCGGAGTCAGTGAACCTCCTGCTGCCGGCCTCGAATGCCGGTGCCGTTTGGCGGTTGGAGAATGGGCGGGGCCTCTGGAGAGGGGGCGGGGCCTGAGTCCGAATGGGGGCGTGGTCAGTGACTATTGGGTGGGCGCGGCCTGGAGGGGAGGGGCGGGGCTTCGAGTCCAGACTTCACCTGGGAGAGTGGAGGAGCACTGCAGGGATCAGCGGCTGCTGGCTCAGATTGGGAAACTGAGGCCACCCCCAGGAAATTTGAAGCAGCTCTACCTGGGACACTCTATCTTGACATCTGACCTCAGTCTTTAAAATAATCCTTTTTACACTCTGAGCTCTCAAGACAAAGCATCACCAGTGGACAGAGGGACAGGTCTGCTGACACAACCTTTGCAACCTCCGTGCTCTTCCGATCCTCGATACTGGAGCGTGGAATGGAAGCAACTCAACACTGGTGTTTGGAGTGGAGGGTGCACTCTTATAAACCCAGCAGCCTAGGAGGCTGAATCAAGAAGTTCAGCAGTTTAAGCCCAGCCTGAGTGACTTAGCAAGACTTAGTGAGACTCTCTTGTCTCAAAAGAAATACTTAGGAGGAGTCTCAAGTTGCCTCAGTTTACCTATAAAAGCCTCATCATCCTTTTTTATAGCAGAGTAATATTCCATTGTATTAAAATACCACATCTTTTTCATCCATTCTGTGATTGATGGGCATTTGGGTTGTATCCAAGATTTAGCGATTACAAATTTTGCTGCTATAAACATGGGTGCACATATATCACTGTGACATGACTTTTTCAATTTTTCTGGGAAAATACCCAAGAGGGAAATAGCTGGGTTGAATGGAACTTCTAACCCTAGTTTTTTGAGAAATCTCCGTACTGATGTCCACAGTGGCTGCACCAATCTATATTCCCACCAACAGTAGAAGTGTTTGTTTTTCCCCCACAGCCTCACCAACATTACTGGTTAATTTCTCGATGGCAGCCATTATTTTCAGAGTAAGATGAAATCTCAGTGCTGTTTTAATTTGCATTTCTCGAATGATCAGTGATGGTGAACATTTCTTCATGTATTTATTTGTCACTTGTGTATCTTCATCTGAGAAATGTGTTCATCTCAGATGCCCATTTTTGGAAATAAATCAGACTCACATTTGTAAATATCATAGTCTCTCTAGTATAAAAAGTAATAAAAAACAAAGAGTAATAAAGTGGAGCAGCATCCCACAGGAAGTTCTAGTGTTTTTTTGAGATGAAAATCGGGGCAGTCTCTCCCTTGGTTATAAATGACATGACTCTCCTACTGAAGAATTTCAACATGACAGACAATGCTGCCATTCTTTAGAACCTGCTATCCCGTCTCACTGTCTTTCAACCCTTTTCCTGGGATCTGCATTTGTGGGATGGCCTTCTTCCCATTTTATGGCTAGAATAATCACACCACAGATTGGGCAAGGGACCTGTCTCAAACCTGAGAAGCCAGCTGGGGCTTCCCAAATCTTGGGGATGTAAAGGAAGCTGCATGCAGTCAGAGCTCAAGGAAAGCCTGAGCAAGATCTTAACTGATGAGGGTTGACATTCACTCTCTAGCTGGGCACTGACTGAACAGTGTCATGCTGATGTGCACAGCTACTTGTACCTGTTCCTAGATATTCTGATGGCTCCGTCTTCTCTCCAACCCACTCTACATCAGGAGCCTTCCTCGCTCTTCCACCTGGTTCCCCAGGGTCTTCTTGCTTGTCCCACACATGGTACCTAAGGTCCTTGCCACTGGCTATCTTCTAGCTCCTCCCCAGAACTGGAGCCCACAGCTGGAACCTGGCAGGGTTTCTGGGGGATTCCCAGTGCCTTGTACAGATGTTCATGAAATCTGCTGAAGATACCAAAATTCATCACTGGACACATATTTGCTGAGCACCTGCCATGTGCCAGGCACTGGGCAAAGGAACAGAGGAATGTAAATGGAAATCAGCAGGCTCTGCTTGGACATTTTTCCTTCCAGCCAAGCATAGGAACAGAGACAACTGTCCACTCTGCCTGCTCTGGGATTGTTCCTGATGTATAATCAACTGCCCTTATCAGTGTATAACAAAGGAGACAGAAATACATACTGTAGTAGACAGGGATTAATGTTTTATTAATGATAACCTACATTCACATCATGCATTTCTAAGACTTACAGCCACAGAGCATATGGTATTTACAAGCCAAGGACAGATTAAGGTAACAAATTCAAACAGTGGCTGAGTTAAGACTATCATTTGTTCCAAATTAAATTAAATACATAATACTCTTACCTCCCCCTTTTGATATATATAATAAAAACCCACTCTTCTTTCTTTTAAAGAATATAAAACTTCATTGATAACTGCACTGATGAGCAACAATTACATTGGAAACATTTAAAACCTGAGAAGGAAGCCCAAACATGTTTGAGCACTACTAATTCATGTGTGAACGCATGGTGACAGACTGGTCAGTGGTCATTACTTCACAATCCAGGTGGCTTGGATAGAAACTGCTGCTGGCCACTGCCTCTTGGCCAGAAGTTACACTTGGCCTGGGCAGAGGCAGTGATTTCTCCCCAAAGCTGCTGCACTGTACACCACAGAAGATTTGGGGGGAATGTTACTGTTGTTTCTTGTTCTTTTTTTTTTTTTCTTTTGTTTTCGTTCCTTAATTTTAAGAGGAAAAGAAAGATCTTTGGCCCATTAAGTGGGAATTTTACACTGCAAAATATACACAAATAAGTATGCATCTGTTCATTAGCGAGTGCTTTGTATGTACTCCTGTACCACACCTGCACTTTTATTCCACCAGAGCACAGAAGCAAGAAGGGGGGCAAAGCTGGTGAGGACAAAGTGGTCAGAGAAATAAATACACAGCTGAAAAACTGGTCATCTAAGTTTGTCACGACAGGCAGGACAGAGGCAGTGGGAATGTTACTCCATGATCTTTACGTCTACAGTAAATATGGATCGTGATCAGTGCGTTAACTGCTTTGTGGTCAATCAGGCGCCTTCGGTAAAGGCACTTCTATCTAAGGACATAGGCTGTGTGCACCTAGCACCTATCACCTGTAATACTTGGGTCTGTCACCCAGAGGATCTAGCCTGCCGCTTCTAGCCACCTCCGGCCCCTCTGGTAACAGGAGCAAGTACTCCCTGACCAGCTGGGATCAGAAGGAAATCTGCCGGTGTCCAGGAGGACCTCCATCTCCAGGCCATGGCGAGGCGGACCTGCCCTCCCTCAAACTCTGCTGCTTCCCAGCGGCCAGAGCCTGGCTCTCTTCACTGTCAGCAAGGGAACATGTTCATCCCGAGGCAGGCACAGCATCGTATTCCTCAGCCATGTCTCCAGATAGATAGGCAGTATCTGGCCATCGTGTCCTTTGTTCCCCTTTCTGACACAACTGGTTTTGTTTGCTACCTAACTGTGACAGAAAGGGCACCCAAGGAGGGGAACCCAGCATCACCACCCCTGGCAGGGGGAATGGAGGAGAGGAACCAGAGTAAACAGTTATAGAGGGTTAGCAACACTCCTGGAACTGAGAAGGGGGCAACGACTCCCCAACCCCAGTCCCACCCAAAGAAGACACAAAATACACATGTCCCATGCCCCTCCCCCACCCACCCTGAGGGCCTTCATCTTTTTTAATTAGTTCCGGGGATTGAACTCGCAACCACATGCTTGCAAGGCAGGCACTTATGCGGCTGAGCTAAATGTCCAGCCCCGGCCTTCATCTTTAAGGCACTGGGTTCAGAGACATGCAGGCTCAGGAACTCTAAGGCTGAGGTCTACGACCCGCTTCAAGCATGGAGATGCAGTCACAGGCTACCAAATCGAGGACTGTCACATCCGGCGACAAACCTCAAGCTCGGCATTTTCAGTTAGTGCGCTGTGTGTTAGCTGCAGCTGTTACACGGCCAATGGGAACAGCATTTCTTTTTCATGAGGCTGAAGCTTACATCGCTGTGACCAGCAAGTACCAGGCATCTGGTCACTTCCGAGGAAGCATGTCATTTACATTTCCAATGCATGTGAAGCCACAACTCTATTAATTCCTTTGTTAACTCAGTAACACTCTAATCCTTTAAGAAGTACAAGTAGGGGGTGCTACATCCAGGGCCACCCAGGAGTAGTAGGGTCACCTTTCACAGTGCGCCAACAGTTCCAGGGAGACAGAAACAACAAGCCCTTGCTGGAAGGAAAACTTCTGACTTTTCTAAGAGCAATTTTCATCCTGAAGTACACCCAGGACTGATACCTAGTCTTCATTTGGTTTGTTTCAGAAGAGTCCGTTTCCCTTCACCAAGGCGCCAGGGGAATTACTTTCTGGAATTCTCTGTGAGCCCAAACAAGGCGATGATGTCGCCCATGGCTTCTCTCACGTGCTTCCCGAAGCGGTGAGAATCCTTCGGTTCAAAAACAAAAAGCAAAGCATGTGAGCACGCCGAAACAGCTGCGTTTCAAATCTTTCCAGTTCTACTCTGACTCAGGATTTAATCCAAATGTCTTTCTGCCGGTACTCTAAACTCTGGCTGAGGCGTTAACAAACAGAGGGCACAGAGGTGGGAGGTGACAGGTGATGGGCTGGTGAGGGACCCTGGCATCACGGCATTCCATAAAACACAGCAGAGGAGTGAATCCCAGCGTCCCAGTGGTGACCTTTTTCCTGCACCCTGTCCCCGTTACCTATATCCTTCTTGATAAACTATCTTTAATGATTTCCTCTTATTTTAGTTAAAAAAAAAAAGTGACATTGGCACTGCTCAAGGTTATGTACAAGGTGGGAAGGAGAATATAAATAAGGGTAAAGTGTGCCACACAAGGAAGGCGGTCCCTTGTCCCATCCATAAGGGATGCTGTGGTACCCCTGCTCCATCATCACGGTGTACATTTCTTGGCTTGTGTGCACTATCTTTTGCCCACCTTCCAAAAGGTATCGTTTGAAAGCTCCAGAAGCACATAAAGATTAAGATTTCAAGTCACACCTGTAATCCCAGCACTTGGGAGGCTGAGGCAGGAGGACTGTTGCGAGTTCGAGACCAGCCTGGGCTACAAAGTGAGCTCAAGGCCAGCCTGAACTGCATAGCGAGACCCTGTCTCAAAAAGAGAACTAAGTAAATAAAATAAAATAAAATAAAATAAAATAAAAAGATTTAAAGTCACTCTTCCCAGGAAAGGTAAGCAAGCGACGCCAAATAAAATGTATTTCTCTAAAATGAGATTAAGAGAATTTTTGAAAACGTTCAAACCAGTACATGTAGATAACAGAAGTGAAAATTTCTGATAAATTAACTGTGGGCTTCCTTCAAAAGTAAAAACACAGGCATGTAATTCCAGCACTTGGGAGGCTGAGACAGGAGGATTGTTGCGAGTTCGAGACCAGCCTGGGCTACAAAGTGAGCTCAAGGTCAGCCTGCACTGTTTCAAAAAAAGGGGGCAAAAAATAAATAAAAAGTAAAAACAGTCCATCATTAGAAAAAAAATTCTTTCATACATACTGTTTCGGGGCTGGAGAATTTGGAAGAAATGTGGAAGTGGATGAAGTGCTCTCCAACGATGATATATGACACGCCATAGCCATCGTCAGCAACCTGTGGGGCCGGGAAGTTTACTTGCATCACCAGAGGGCACCGCCCAGCAGGTCTCCCTGTGAACGTGGATCACAGCCCCAGCTGCACTTACCGGTCCGAAGCCCCCTCCGCCAGACACATAGTTTGGGTACTTCGAGAAGTCAAAGAGCTCCACCTGCTGCTGCGGGGTCTGGCTTGTTGACAGTCGCCACGGCTCCGATAAAACCTGGTGAATTGAACAGGAAACGAAGCTGGGCACAGCAGTGCATGCCTACAATGCCTGCGCTCGGGAGGCTGAGGCAGGAGGATCCCAAGTTGGAACCCAGTCTGAGCATCTTGGTGGCTGCAGAGCTGGGAAGGGCCCTGGAATGGGGCTATCGCACCAGACGACAGCATCTCAGACAGAGAAGGCGGCAGATGTTTTGATGTGATTTGGATTGGGGACGGTGGCATCAGACTTGTACCAGCTCCTGGGAACCCATCTGCTAAATTCCTAGGGATCTTTTCCAAGCTGGTTATTAAATACAAACCCTTTTAAATATTAAATGGTATAAACATACTATGAAATAAACCACATTATAAACAAAGGTGATTAAAACTGGAGCACTGTGAGAGTGCCTCTAACACCGACACTCAGGAGGCAGAATTGTGAGTTCAAGGTCAGCCTAGGCTATTAGCAAGACCCTGTCTCAAAAGTACAGCAGCAAAACAAAAACTGTTTTGGCTTGTGTCTAGATGTCCCCCGAAAGCCTCATATACTCATAGGTGGGGCTTTTTTAGAGGTGGCTGAATCTAGACCGTGTGATGCTGGAATTGACGTGTGACGCTGGAATTGACTCGTGGTGCACTGCCAGGCTCAAGGGCAGTAGGATTAAGTGTGTGAGTGCTGCCCACCCTACTTGCCCTAAGATATAAGGGACAGAAAGAACTGTGGCTGTCCTTTTTGTTTTGCTAATTTCTGCTCGCCATGAACTGTTTCCCCTCTGCGATGCCCGTCTGTCTGCCACGCCCTCTGCCTTGGAGCCAGCCAATGATGGACTGAAGCTTCTACAAACCGTAAGCTAAGAAAACCTTTCCCTTTTTAACTTTAGACGTAAAGTATTTTGTCTCAGCAATGAAAGAAAAGTAACTAAGACAACAACAAAAACAAAAGGTGATAGATACTCAAACTCCCTAACTTACTGTCATCTAAACTTGTGTGCTGGTTCACATCTATGAAGTCCAGAGAGTGAACATGACAGCAAAGCATTGCAAGTCACTGAAAAAATGCACCACTACAGCTGCAGCTCAATCTTCCATTTTTGAGACAGCTCCGCCCACAGGCCCACTTTCTCTGGGCCTGTTCTGATTTGCAAGGCCATGTGCTAAGACACTGGGCTCTGCCCCAGAAGACCGCTGACCTCTTTCAGGAAAGGGGACTCCACGGCGAGGTACTTGGAGACCACATAGAGGCAGAAGAGATGGCGGTCAATGCCAGCGCCGGTCATGGCCAGGCGGTACAGGTGCTGATGCTTCTCACATGCCGCCCTGAACAACTTGAGCTTCTGCTCCACCTAAAGGACAAAGGTCAGGAAGGACACACGTTAGATATTTCAGGTTGCGCAGTATGGATTCATGTTTCCAGTGAAGGGTGACTTTCCCTTTAGCACCCTGACGGAGTGCTGGCCACAAGGTCCCCATGAAACACGGCAGAGTGGGCAGCAGACAAGGCATCTTGCCAGGGACCCACCAACCAACCACCCTGTCCCCAGATTCCTGCCTTCACAACACTGCAGGATGTATCTGTTGGACAAGCATTTAAGGTCCCCTGTGTCACCTTGTCTGTGACACTGAGGTAATCCCTTAGCAGGCAACATTATGTGTTCTCTCCATGTCAGAAATGAGGCCCTGTGTCTCAAGTCACCTTGGATCTGGCTAGTAATTCTGATAAAATGGTGTCCCGGAGCTCAGGCCTGTAGATGGGACCCCAAGAGGTTTTTCTGGGATCTGCATGGGATGAGCCTGTGCCCTTCACATGGAGGTCCGGGAGGGCTGTGACCAGCCCAGGAAGCCTCAGCTTTCTAGGCTCCTCCTGAAGGCTTCCAGCAATGGATGAGCAGAGCCACCTGTATGTCCCCAGCTGGTTTCTTTCCTCAAAAGTGAGGATCTTCCCACAGTGAAGTTGGCTGGATAGCCAGAAAGCCCTGATCCAGGCCTCCCCATCTGCAGCAGAAAAATACTTATGGGGTCAGAATCCCAGGTACAGACCTGACCCCAGCCGCTGCCAGCCAGGGACTGGCAGGTGCCAGAATTCATTGGAGTCTGCTCCTTTATCTATGAAGGTGAATGGGTCATACATCACAGGGCGCCTACTGACATTGTAAGAGAAACCCCAGCCCCAAGCCCAGCACACGGGGCTCCAGCAAGGCCAGCAGCCACATAGGCAAGGCTCCCGCGTGACAACTGCCACGTTCTCACCCTGACAGCAGTGACTCTTCCATCCCTCTGCTCCATCCATTTTAATGGAAAGATACACAATCTGGAGCACCGTACATAAAACAATGTCTGCAGTGAGTGTCACCACCCTCAGCTCTTAATACTTTCTGTTCCCTTGCAAGGGGAGGGGAGCAGCAGCTGGGGCAGGCAGGCCTCATGTGACACAGAGGGGTTCCCCGAGGAGAATATGCTCGGCTGTGTCCTTGGTGGAGGGCACCTACCGTCTGGGTGGGGTCCACCATGGCCAGCACGAACTTGCAGGACTCTGTGGTGCAGGAACGCACAGTCTCGGTCCTCCCCTCTCGGAAGAGCCGTGTCATGGAGGCCTCGTATGTGAGGCAGAACTTGCCCATGTCCTGGGAAAGAGAATGCATCTTAGAAGCATGGAGGGTACAGCGAGGGGACCACAAGCAAGTGGCACGGCGGCTGAGTCTACAGGAAGACAGGGGCCCTCCATGTGGGGAGCTGTGACAACAGGGGTGTTACTGGCTTCGGGAAGGGCTAGGAAATGGGATCAGTGTCTGGGCAACCCAGGTTTCTGCCGCATTTCAAGATGAAGCAGCGGCATGGCGCCTGCCTGGCACATACAAGGTCATGGGTTCAATTCCCAGTACCCCCTCCCCACAAAGCAGCGGAAGAGTGTCACACACAACCTGACTGAGCTCTCTCTGTGCTGACCTCCCGGCTTCCAATTTAGGGGAGGGACACCACGGGGGTACAAGATCTGCCCGTGAGAAAGGGGGAGGGACAGAAAGGGGGAGGGAAGGAAGTGCAGCCAGTAGCCAGGGTGGGTGCCCACAGAAGGTCCCTTGGGACAGCCCTGTCCCCTGGGTGAAAGGGAAGAAGGGTGACCTGCTGGGAGCCGGGACAGTCTGCGGCAGAGGCATCGCTCCCTGTTAGGGTCTCAGGGCAGCACAACTGCAAAGTCTTCTCACCAGTTCTTCATTAACGCTAAGATCCACACCTCAACTCGTTCAATCAAAGCAGATATATTAGTACGCTACACTTACTGTGCTCTAACTGCGAGGCTTTAAGCTTTTCCTGAGCCGGTTATTCAGAAACATGAGCCATCGTGACTGTTCTGTTTTTTCACTGCTAAGGATGGGACACGGACCTCACGCGTGCCAGGAAAGCGCCCACCACTGCGCTATGTGCCCAGCCCTAAACTTCACGACTGCCACGATCTTATGAAATGCTCTGTGCTCATCAGTTCTGACCCTCTGGTGGCTGATGTGTCTTTTATTTTCCTGCATTTGCCCATTTTCTTTGCCACCACAAGAAGTCAAGCTTCCAAGCTCAGAGTCCAGATCTGCCACCTAGCTTCTTTCCTGCTGTGCAGTGTCACCTTACCAAGTCACCTGACCCCCGTTGCCTCAGGTCCCTCACTTGTAAAGCAGTAGAATAAAAGTGCCCTCTGTTGGGAGCCCACAAGGCACAAAGGGTGTGAAGTGCTCAGACCCTGAGCCAGATGCAGAGGCATCACTGTCCCCAAGACACAGGACATCACATGGGCAGAGCCCTCACACTTTGCGATGGAAGAGTCTAGTTAAAAACAGGGCATCGTTGGGCTGGGAGGTAGCTTAGCAGCGCGGCACCTGCCTGGCAAGCGTGAGGCCCTGAGTTTGATTCCTGGTACCAAAAAAGAAAAAAAGCCATCCTCCCCCCAAAGAAGCTCCTTAAGAAAAAGAAAAAACAGGGTACTGTCGGCCATGGCGGCATGTGCCTATAATCCCAGCACTCGGGAGGCTGAGGCAGGAGAATTGCCATGAGTTCAAAGCCAGCCTGGGCTACACAAGGACTCCCAGACCAGCCTGAGATCCTGTCTCAAAAACCCATAAACATAAAATGAAAACAAACAGGGCACACAGCTGCTGCATTTCAAGACGCAGCAGCAGCATTTTGTTACACAGATGTGTGACACACGTCTGTAATCCCAGCACTCTGGGATTTGAGCCCAGCCTGGGTAACTCAGCAAGACCCTGTTCTCAAAAATAAAAAATGGGGTGAGGATGTAGATCAGTTCAAAGGCTGTGGGTTCAATCCTCAGTACCATGGGGGCGGGAAAGGCACAGCTTGAGCTGAAGCCATGATTTATATCCTGCTGTCAAGGGTCCCTTAGGGTGGACACCTGTGCAGAGGACAAGAAGGCCCTGTCCCATCCTTCCACAGGGACAGGCCGCTTTTGTGACGGGGGCTGCTATGTGCAAGCTGACACGTGAGCAGGTGCTGGGCAGAAGGAGGTGGAAACGCCCAGCATCCCACATGTACACGGGAGCCTGCCCTTTGGGGGGAGATCAGAGCCGTGAAGCAATCTGCCTGCACTGCATCTGCTCTCCCACATCCTAGGATCTGGGGCTCGAGACAAGGCGTAACTCCCCCTTAGCAGAGTAGTAAGATCTCATTCTGCTCTACCCCTCAAACTCTCCCTCTCACGCAGGAACACACTGCTGTCCCAAGGGGACGCCGCTGATCTTGCACTGGGTACCTGGCAGGAACGTCCCTAGCTGAAGCACTGCCTCCATCTTTGGAAGGCTGAGCTTCCCATGCCAGCAGCCCCTCTCCTGTGCCAGGCTTCGGGTCTCCCCAACCCCCCGAGATCTTGGCACATGTATAGCCACTCCCAAGTACCCCAACAGGACCTTGGTGCCCGGCCCCTACCTTGTAGTGCGCCAGCTGCAGGGCGAGCTGGATGAATGCATCCGGGCTGGCCCGGCACTTCTTGATGAGTCCTTTCCCGAAGGTGTGGAACGGGAAAGAGTACATGTCCACGTTGTCTGCCAGAAGCTTTGCGGTGTTCAGGGAGCTCTGTATCACCTCCTGGCACTGCGGGGAGCAGGGAAAGATGCTCCTCAGCAAGAGAAAGGGTGGACTCTCCAGAAGAAAACATCTCCTAGGAGCCCCAGAAAGCCAGCGCCATGGTGCCCCTCGCCCATCCCAGAGCAGTAGGGGACTCACACAGCAGGAGCACAGGAGGAGTCCCGGTTCCCAGTGAGGTCCCAAAAGCCACTTCCAACAGTCAAGGGTTTGTGCTATGAAGCCCACTCTTACTACCCAGTGGCAGCTGAGGAACAAGCTTTAGAAAGTAACAAGACAGTCAACCCATGGAATATTACTTAACACTACAAAAACCCACAATCAAGACACGGAGGAAGCCAACAGGCACACTGCTGATTTGAAAGAAGCTGCCAGAAAAGGTCCCACGCTGCACGATCCCCCACTCTACAACTTCTGGGGAAGAGGAGACTGTGGGGACAATGAAAACACCACTGGCCAGCAGAGGTGAGGCCGGGCCGGACGCAGAGGACATGTAGGGCAGAGACACTACCCCGGGTGATGCTGACAGTGGACATGGACCATTACACAGAGTGCGCCCCACCAGTGTGAGTACATAAGCCACAATCTCGGTGATGCTTTACAGGCTGTCACAATGTGACACTCTGGTAGGGGTCACAGGTAGTCGGACAGCGTTCAAGTGACAGTGAAGGGAAGAGGCATTTGGGAAATCCCTGCACCTTCCTCAATTCTGCTGTGAAACTGACCGCTCCAAGAAGTAGTCTCGGGGCAGGGCATGTAGCTCAGAGGTAGAGTGCTTGCCTAGCATGCGTGAGGCCCTGGGTTCCATCCCCAGTACCACAGAAAAATAAATTAAATAGTAATTAATTACAGCGATTATTAAGACAAAAAGTAAAGTCTCTTTGGAAAAATGTTTGTAATGCATGGCGAGTGCCCTGGTGGACTCCTAGGACTGTGAGCCCCCGGAGCGCGCACTGCCAGAGGTCAGCCTGTCTGCAGACCCCGAGCGGGGTGCGGGCCCTGGGCCTGCAGCATGCCACAACCACGTGAAAACGACTTCTGAAGCCCAGGGGCTCCTGCCTCATCTGATTAGCTGGGCCTGACATTTCCTTCCCCACTAGCTTCTGCTGAGTGGGCACTACCCAAGAATCTTTAAAGGAACAAAGATTCATTACACTGCAGAGATTATAAAGAGCCATCTGGACAGTATTTGGACCCTTTGAGATTTGGGCTTTTCCTCTCTGCTGTGAAGTTTACAGATCCAGTTATTTCTGAGCTGGAATACTGTTGCCTTGGCCAAAAGCTTGAAGTGTTTATGGGGGTACGGCAGCAGCCCCAGGCAAACAACTTGCAGAGGCACCAGCAGAGCCTGGGGACACTCAGAAGTACTGCTGAAGGATCTGGGGCTGAGAGTTCAAATTCACCTCCCGTGGGGCTAAGTCACTATCGGGGTTTGCATCTCGAATGCCTCTCAAAAGTTCAGAGATAAGTCTTTTGGGGGGTGATGAGATCACGGGCTCAGAGCTGAATGGAGGGGCCTGGTCAGAAGTGGCGCATCGCTGGGGGTGACCTGCTAGTGGGTGTGTCCCTCCCCTGTTCCTCCCTCTTCTCTGCTTTCTGGTCACCACGGCATCAACAGTTCTCTGTCAGGCTCTTCCTGCCTTGGAGCCAGCCAACCAGTAAGAGAATTCTCTAGAAACTGTTCATCCAAACAAACCCTCTTCTAAGTATTGGGTGTCCAGGATTGATCTCAGTAATCAGAAGGTGAGACAGTGACAATCATTAGGTCACTGGGACTTACTGCTTCTGGGATGTCCCACTGCAGCCTGGTGGGGCAGGGGAGGCTGGGGTTGGTGCTCCCTTTACAGTGTCCATCCTCCGCGTAGCCCAGCTGAAACCAGTCCACAGCCATGATATTCTGTGGAAAACCAGGGGGCGCAGATTGAATGGAAAACCCGAACCCAGCTTCTTACTGCACTCTCCGCGCAGAATGCCACTGGGCTCAACACGGGGGTCTCCACATGCCAGGCAACAACACACCGCACACACCACAGCTGCCCCCTCCCACAACGCCACCCCCCACTTCCGGTGCCAGGCGCAAGCCCCTTCTGTGACCCACGCTACTGATCCACTGCCACAAACTGGGGTTTCCTTAATTTGCTCCTAGGGTCTGACTAATTTCCTAAAGCATGTCACAGAAGAACTCTGGGAAGCACCAGCTTACATATCTGGTTTATTACAGTTTCTCCCAAGGGATGAAGAGGCACAGCTGCCTCCCTCAATTCAGGGGTCTCCCCAGATTCTGTCCTTTGGTTTCCTATGGAAGCATTAGTGATTATATCCCTGGCCACTGGTGACCAACTCAACCTCGGCCCTACCTGGAGGTTGGGATTGGAACCATCAGTCAGAACCCTCTAGTCCTGCCTTGGACCTTCCTGTCACCAGCCCCAATCTGAAGCCACCTGGGGGGCTCCAGTACCAGCCAATCATTCGTACCCAAAAGACATTATCATCTGGAGGATTCTGAGGGTTTTAGGAGTTGTGTGCCAGGGAACAGAGACAGAGACCAAACATAGGAGCCCAGAGATTAGCCAGTAGTGTCACGTGAAATACGTGGCCACCAAGGCAGACAAGGCCTTGTTCTTTACAGAGCTGCCTCAAGACCAGACCACCGCCACCCACCTGCTGAGTGCTTGTGCTATGCTTGGCACCTTGAGTCCTCACCTGGTCAGCACGCCCATTCTCCATCCCAGAGGTGAGCAAAGAGCAGCTCTCTCAGGGTCACGCAGTGGGTCAGGAGCAGAGCCAGGCTTTGCTCTGATGCCAGCTCCAAAGCCCTACTTTTAAGGCCTGGGCTCTAGATGCCACCGTCACTGGACTGCTTGTGTCCAGCCTGGAGGTACCAATCGCCAACCCACGTGTGCATCTGGGAAGACTGGGCTCCAGTGAGGCAAGGCCTTCATGCAAGGCCATGTCCTCCTGGGATGCACCGCGTTCCCGCTATGGCCAACACAGCGGCGAGAGGCACATCAGGCTAGGACTGTGTAACGTGAATGCTGCTTTCTGCCAACACACACAGGGGTTTCTGCTTTTCCTCAAGGAATGGAACAGCCACAAGATCAAGCAACTACACTCCTAGGTGTGCACTCCACGAGTGAAGTGTACCCACACGCAAGCTGGCACGCAAATGTCCACCACAGTGTTATTCTTGACAGCCAGAAAGCACCAGCAACCCGAGACCCAAACTGATGAACACACAGACAGAAAGTGCCCCGGTTACACAACGGGACGTTCTGTGGCTATGAAAAGGCGAAGCCCTGGAACATGCTATGACCTACATGGACCTCAAAATCATTACACTTGGAGAAAGCCAGATGTGAGGGCCCAGATTGCCTGACTTCATCTCTGTGAAACATCTAGAACATCCACGGAGGCAGAAGGCAGGTCAGCAGCTCTCAGGGGCTGGGGAGAGGAGAAAGAAGCTTTTGGGGAGGGGTGAGAAAAAGGCCTAAAACTACATGGTGGTAATCATGGCACAATCACCTGGTGACCTTAACAGGGTGGATGTCGCACTAGTGCAGTGTATCTCCACTGATGCACGACGACACAGAGACTCCTCCTCAGGGTCTCTGGCCCAGTGAGGGAGGCAGACAGTACCAGCTCGGGGCTGACACTGTCAGGCAGAGGGAGGGAGAAGCCACTCAAGCTTGGTCTGCAGCCCCCAGGGAGTCGGGGCCGGCTTGCTTAGTCACGGCTGTGGGGAGTCAGGACTCCCGGATCCAAGACACCTGAACACAGAAAACACAAGGGGATTTCCGGACCCCAACATGCCTGAACATGGGGAACACACCAGGGCTCCCAGGCCCAGCATGCCTAACTGGAAAAAGTACAGGGCTTGTGGACCAACACAAGTAAAGAATGAAGCAATGGCATGTATGGACCCAACACCCCAAACATGGGAAACACACTGGGACCTCCAGATCCCAGCACGGCTAACACTTCCTGGGAAACACTTCTGGGAGCCAGGGGCCGTGGTGCACTCCTGTGACCCCAGCACTTGGGAGGACAGCAGTGAGTCCAAGGCCAGCCTGGGCTACATGGTGAGACTGTCTCAAAGAACAAAAACAGGGCCAAGGATTTAGCTCAGAGGCTCAAGCACTTGCCTGGTAAGTGCAAGGTTGTGAGTTCAATCCCCGTTACCAAAAAAAACGAAAAACAAAAACAAAAAACCCCCAACACATCAAGGACTCTCAGGCTGGTTCCTCAAGCAGACCTGCTTCTAGCTGGTATCCCACCCTGTGCCAGTCCCATTTCAATGCATATGAGGCTCCAGGAGGGGACGCCAGATCAGTCCTCACCAACACGCACAGGTCCTGGGCTCCACCCTATGACTCTGGAGCGCCAGGGCCCCCAGTCAGCTGGGTGGCTAACACCTAACACAGCTTCTGATCAGTCACACTCACCTAAGAATAAATCCCTTTATCCTTATCCAGAATACTCAAACCCTGCACATAGCCCTAGATTTCTCTCTGATAAATATACCCAGCCTGGGATCCAGAGTCTCTTACCGGACAGCTCTCGGGCATGTGTTACTCAGAATGTCCTCAGAACAGCACATGCCCAACTTGTGCCTGCACCTGCCGCTGTCCAGATGCACCCAAGCTTGATCTCTGCTGGGTCCGGAGCTGAAATGCTTGCTTGCTAAGGCTCTGCCAATATCAGTAAAGGAATCCGCGTGGCCAGGAGCCCTCACTACTTTTATTATCTCTTAATGTCTCAGGACCACAACGAGGTCGTAAAACCTAAAGAGCTTCATGTTTTCCTTTTTATCCCTTTTGCATTGTAGAAAACCTTCCTCTGCCAAAAACAGCAGCTACTAGGGCTTTGCCAAGACCCCACCGGAAGTAAGAAGGTAAAGGGTGGTGAGACAGGAGCTCCTCCCCTCACCTTGGGAGAGGGTCGGACCCAGAGCAGATGGTTCCGCTGGGACCCACAGGACTCCCCTCTGCTCCAGGCAGAGGATGGCATGTGTTGAGGCCCTGCTCTACAGAATAAAATGGATTAACACAATATTGTAAAAAGAAGTACTGAGCTGGATGTGGTGGCCCGTGCCTATAATCCCACCACTCAGAAGGCTGAGGCAGGAGGATTGCGTGAATTCAAGGGTTGCCTAGGTTACATAGTGAGTTCAAGGTCAGCCAGAGCTGCATAGCAAGGCCATGTCTTTAAAGTAAAAAAACCCCAAAATTCATAGCCTTCACAGGTGTCTGGAGAAAAAAAGAATAAGACACAGATTGAGTAACCCTGATCTGAAAACCCAAAACCCATAATGCTCTAAAATCTGAAATTTTGGGGTCAGATTTCTGAGCTTTTCAGAGTTCAGATATTATGTTCAACAGTAAAGTGTATACAAATGTTCCCAAGTTTAAGTCTGGCCTTGAACATGTCAGATAAAGGACTCTCACCGTACTGTGTCCTCAGATTCCTCACAGGTTTACTGTGGGACACTGCAGCTATGCAGGAGGGGAGGGGGGGTCACCCCCACCCCAGCACCCCGACTCTGACTCCCTCCCGACTCTGACTTTAAGGTCATTTTACTCTGCTTCCTTTCCTAGAGCAGCAGGAAAGTAAAAACAGCAAAAAGGTAGTTTTGTATTCAACATGAATCTCAAGGGGCTTGGTGCTTTCAAAATAACTACCCAAGTCTCATCTAAACGAGTGAAGACAGGACTTTCTGTGCCAAGTCTGCTGCTGTGAGTTCTGGACTTTGGCAGTTTCCTTAAACGGGAACCTAACAGGTGAGTTATGAAAGCAAAACCTTCATTCAGCTTTCCGTGCCAAACATGAAACAATTCAAATGGTTCAAGAG
>PVLA01010475.1:0-62994 GCA_004027455.1 Hydrochoerus hydrochaeris | reverse complement strand
AAAACCTCAGATTAACTGAACTAGCTTGAAGGGAGATTCAGTGACTGCTTCACCCAATCAGAAGATCTTGGCAGGCTCCAGTCACTTTGGTGAGTATGCCCCTAAAATAGAAGTGTACAGTGGGTAAATAAGGCTAGTAGTAAAGCTCCCTCCAACTAACTGTAAGACCTTAGTGAGTCTGACAAGAGTGGGGGTGACTCCTCCCTGCACACAGAAAACATCAGACAGAATGAAGAGTGTGCCAATAAGGACTCCCCCAATTTGGAGAAAATCAAAAGGGCTTATGCAACACAAGTGGCACACAATAGGGACACAGTAGTGCCTCAGGTAACACAAATACAATAGACAGGGAGATTTAGTGACCTGGAATAACCAGAAGATAAAGTAATAGCAGGAACTAAAAGTTGACGTAACATTACTACTAGACTTGACAGTCAAGGAAGTATATAGAGCTCACCCAACAGGCCCTGCAGTGGGAAGTCAGATGACTGGCCCACCACTTCATTGTGGGACCCAGCAATTGGACAAACATTAACCTTACATTAGGACCTAAAGATACATATTACCAACAGTGGACACTAGTGGGACTGAAGGACCAAATATTAACTGTAAAGGGGAAAAATGGCAAAAGGAAAAAGTAAAACACAATCTCAAATATCTGGTACACCAGGAGCAAGTACAGGAGACATCAAAAGTAACACACCATAAACCTCTGAAAAGAAGCTAGTGAAATAAAAAAAAAAACTCCATGAGGCTATAGAGGTACTCTCTCATGTAAAGATAGAAATAACCTTAGTAAAAGAGTTTCTGAGCACAGCTAAAGAAGAAATAGAGAAAAAAGTACAGGAGCATGGGAAACTGATTGAAACTTTGAATGAACAATATAGAAAACATGCAGAACTCATGAAACAAACTCAAAGAGACATCCAAGAAACAAAAATTCTATTCAAAGTGTGCAAAACCGTTTAAATGAATCTGAGGATAGGATTTCGGACCTCAAGCACAGGATTATTGAATTATTGAACAGGAAAGGACAGAACTTTTAAAAATAACAAAGCAGCATGAGGTGCCAATCCAACAGCTTCAACAGCTTCAAGATGATGGAAGAGAAAAAAAAAATAAGAGTAATAGGCATCAATAAAGAGGCAGAAGCCAATGCAAATGACATAGTCAAAATACTCACAGAAGTAATAGAAGAAAATTTCCCAAACATAGGGAAAAATCTGATATGCAGACAATTGAGGCATATAGAACCCCAAACAGTCACAACCAACATAAATCTACACCCAGACATATGATAATTAATGTCTCAGATACACAGCATAAAAACAGAATACTAAAAGCTATTAGAGAAAAGACACAACTCACCTAGCAAGGAAAGCCCATTAGATTCACAGCAAACTTTTCAACACAAACCCTCAACTCAAGACCAGCCTGGAGTGATGTATTTCAAGCCCTAAAAGACAACAACTTTAAACCCAGGCTGTTGTTCCCAGCAAAACTTTCATTCAAATTTAATGGAGAAACAAGACACTTCCATGACAAAAAAAACAACTGAAGAAATTCACATCCACCAAGCCAACCCTAGAAAGAGTATTGAAAGACATACTAGATAGAGATAAAAATGACCACAATCCCCAGAACAACAACAGAAAGAAACCACCACATAGGACAAGCAATTAAACAAGGGGGAACAGCAGAAAGCAAACAACTGGAACATAACATGGCAAGGTCATGCCAATAAGTAGTGTTATCCATAAATGTAAATGGCATCAACTCAACCATCAAAAGAAACAGGCTGACAGAATGGATTAAGAAACATGATCCCACAATACACTGTATATAAGAAACACATCTGATCCAAAAGGAAACTCAAACATTAAAAGTCAAAGGATGGAAAACAGTATTCCATGCAACAGGAACCCAGAAAAAAGCAGGTATAACTGTTATATTTGCAGACAATGTGAACTTCAAACCTAAAATGATTAAAAGAGATAAAGAAGTTCACTACATACTTATTAGTGGAAAAATTCAGAAGGAAGCACTAACAATTATAAACATATATGCACCAAATACAGGAGCACTTAACTATATAAAACAGGTAATAATGGACATGAAAGACCAAATACACAAGAACACAATTATAACAGGAGACCTTAACACCACATTGTCACAAAGAGATAGATCAATTGGACAAAAAGTCAACAAAGAAATAATAGAAATGAATCATACCTGTGAGCAATTGGACTTAGTAGATATTTACAGAGTGTTCCACCCAACCACATCACAATACACGTTCTTCTCAGCTGCACACGGGACATTCTCCAAAATAGACCATATATTATTCCATAAAACATTCTTAAGTATCTGTAAAGGTATTTAAATTATCCCATGCATACTATCTGACCATAGTGGACTGAAATGGAAATTAATGGCAAAATAAATTACAAAACCTGCACAAATACATGGAAATTAAATAACAACCTTATGAGCAACCAGTGGGCTACAGATGAAATTAAGCAAGAAATAAAGCAATACCTACAATTCAATGAAAATGTGGAAAGCACATACTGTAATCTGTCAGATGCAATGAAAGCAGTCTTAAGAGAGAAATATATAACAATAAATTGTCATATCAAGAAAACAGAATGAACACAAATAACCTAATACTTCATCTCAACTTTCTAGAAAAAGAAGAGCAAGTTAAACCCAAAGCTCATAGAAGAGAATAAATCATAAATATCAGAGTAGGAAGCAATGCAATTGAAACTAAAAAACACTACAAAGAATCAGTAAATCAAAAAGCTGTTTTTTGAAAGAATAAACAAAATTGACAAGCCTCAAGCTAACCTCATAAAGAAAAAGAAACAAAAAACCCAAATTCATGCAATAAGGACTGAAAAGGGGGAAATTACTACAGATCCCATGGAAATTCAAAAGATCATGAACACCTACTTTGAAAATCTCTACTCACATAAGATGGAAAATCTCTACTCACATAAGATGGAAAGATTTCTAGAAACATATGAACTACCAAAGCTCAACCAAGAAGATATAGCAGGTTTGAATAAGCCAATACCAGCTATTGAGATTGAAAATGTAATTAAAAACTTACCAACAAAGAAAAGCCACGGTCCTGATGGATTCATTGCTGAATTCCACAAGAAATTTAGAGATTTGATGCCACTACTTCAATGAAACAGAAAAGGAAGCAGTGCTCCCTAAATCATTCCTGAAGGCAAGTATAACTCCCATACCAAAACCAGAGGAGGATCCAACCAAAAAGGAGAACTGTAGGCCAATCTCACTAATGAACATTGATACAAAGATTCTCAACAAAATACTGGCAAATACAATGCAGCAAATCATCAAGAAGATTATACATCACGACCAAGTGGGATTCATTCCAGGAATGCACGGATGGTTTAACATATGCAAATCAATAAATGTGATACACCATATCAACAGCAACAAAAACAAAAACCACATGGTCATCTCAGTAGATGCAGAAAAAGCTTTCAATAAAGTCCAACACATGTTCATGATAAAAACCCTTCAGAAACTTGGAATACATGGTGTCTACCTCAAACTTATAAAATCCTTCTATGACAAACCAACAGCTAACATTATACTAAATGGGCAAAAACTGAAAACTTTCAGTTTAAAATCAGGAACAAGACAAGGATGTCCACTCTCACCACTCCTATTCAATATAGTTCTGTAAACACTAGCAAGGGCAATCAGACAAGAGAGAGAAATAAAAGGAAATATGATAGGAAAGGAAGAAGTTAAATTATCGCTATTTGCAAATTACATGATACTCCAATAGCATTCCTGTACACAAACAAAAAAACTCAGTGAGAGAGAAATTATGGAAATATCATCCTTCACAATAGCATCAAAAAAATGAAATACTTGGGAATCAACCTAACTAAGAATGTAAAAGACCTATATGCTGAAAATTATACTATGTTTAAACAGGATATTGAAGAGGATATTAGAAAATAGAAGGCTATTCCTTGCTTTTGGCTAAGGAGAACAAAAATTGGCCATACTCCCAAAAGTGTTGTACAGTTTTAATGCAGTCCCAATCAAAATACCATTGACATACCTCACAGATTTAGAAAAAAACGCCCAAAATTCATTTGGAAATAGAAGAAACCTAGAATAGCAAAGGCAATTCTGGGTAACAAATACAAGCCAGGAAGTATCTCAATCCATGACTTGAAACTATACTTCAAAGCCACTGTGATAAAATCAGTCTCGTACTGGCAAAGAAATAAACCTGAGGATAAGTGGAACAGATTAGAAGATGCAAGCACAACTACAAAGACACTCAGCCACCTGATATTTGACAAAGGGGCTATACATGTTCACCAGAAGAAAGATAGCCTCTTTAATAAATGGTGCTGGAAAAATTGGCTCTTCACATGCTGAAGACTGCAACTAGATCCATGCCTATCACCATGCACACAACTAAAGTATGAATGGATCAAAGACCCAAATATTAAAACAGATACACTAAGTCTACTGGAAGACATGGTAGGTAGAAGGGGTAGGCAGAGAATTCATGAACAAAACACAAATGGCACAGGAAACACTTCAAAGAATCAACAACTGGGATCTCATATTATTGAAAAGTTTCTGCACTTCAAAAGAAATCATCAACAGAGTGACAAGAAAACCCATAGTAATGGAAAGAAATTTAGCCAGCAACCCGTCAGACAAAGGACTTATATCCAGAACATATAAAGAACTAAAAAAATCAAGCCCCCCAAATTCAAAGACCTTTTCCAAAAATGGGCATCTGAGATGAACTCACATTTCTCAGATGAAGATAAACAAATAGCAAATAAATCCATGAAGAAATGTTCACCATTACTAATCATTGGAGAAACGCTAATTAAAACAGCACTGAGATTTCATCTCACTTGGGAAAGAATAGCTGCCATCAAGAAAACAACTGATAATAAATGCTCGCGAGGCTGTGGGGAGAAAGGAACACTTCTCCACTGTTGGTGGGAGTGCAGACTGGTGCAGCCACTATGGAAATCAGTATGGAGATTTCTCAGAAGACTATAATTGGAAGTTCCATTCAACCCAGCTCTTCCCCTCCTGTGTATTTTCCCAGAAAACCTGAAAATGTCATATCACAGGATATATATCTCCCATGTTCATAGCAGCACAATTTGTAATATCTAAATCTTGGAAACAACCCAACAATTGCATAGTGGATGAAAAAGATGTAGTATTTTTATATAATGGAATACTTCTCAGCTATAAAAAAGGATGATCTTGAGGCCTTCACAGGCAAATGGAGGCAACTTGAGCCAATTCCCATAAGTGAAAAAAATAACAATCATAGTTATAAATATTACGTTGTGTCTCTAGTGTAAAAAGCAATAAGAAATGTAGGAGTAATAAAACCCAAAATGTGTAATTGCTATTGTAACAAAGAGGGGAAAAGAAAGTGCTCTAAAGGATATAACTGCATGTATGTTTAAGTGTGTAGGATTGATAACCACATTGCTAAGTTTTTGTTGGATCACTGAACAGAACTCTTTTCAGTCTCACTGTTTGAATGTCCATGTTGTGTGCTTTAATTTTGTAACTTGAACAACTATTTCTAAGAGGACAGTATATAATTTATTAACTAAAAAATAATAAATGTATGAGTAATAAAATCCAACATGTGTAATTTCTATTGTAAAAAAGAGAGAAAAAGAAAGTGCTTTAAAGGATATAACTGCATATATGTTTAAGGGTGTAAGATTGATAACCAAACATTACTAAGTTTATGTTGGATCATTGAGCAGAACTGTTTGCAATGTCACAGTTTCAATGTCCACTTTCTGTGCTTTAATTCTGTAACTTGAAAAACTTGTTCTAAGATAACAGTATGTAATTTGTCAACAAATGATTTTTTAGTGTTTATTTTAGTTTATCTCATTTTTTGGAATTTTGTATAATTGTTTCACTTGTTTTTGCTTTTTTTTTCCTCTTTATATAAAAAAAATTACATCAAGACAACAAAAACACTGAACTCTGGACTTACTATCAAATCAGGAATAGATGGGAAGGACAAAAGAGGAAGATTTGGCTAATAAATTCAGTGCTAAGCTGTATCCACTGGGTTTTATAGGAAATCATACTTTTTTTTCCCAAGGATAAAAGGAAGCATTTTACAAAAGGCAGTGACATGGATGGTGCTGCACTTTTACATTAAGATTTTTTTTGTTTAAAGAAAGAAAGAAAAGGGAAAAAAAGAAAAAAGTATAATACACAATTCAAAAAAATTAACATAAAATCACTTGTTGATAAGCACATATTGTCATCTTAAAAAGAGTTGTTAAAGTTACAAAATAAAAGCATAAAAAGTAGCTAGGCACTCAAAAATTGACAATGCAAACCATTCTGTTCAATGGCCTAACAGAACTTTAGCATTGTGGTCATGTATCTTATATACTTTTATATACAGTTATATCCTTTAGAGAACTTTCTTTCCCTTATGTTTTTAAAATATTTATTATACTTTTTCAGTCTTATTACTCTGTCCATTTTTATTATTTTTACACTAGAGAGACAATGTGATATTTACTCATGTGAGTCTTGTTCATTTCACTAATGAGGATATTCTCAAGTTGTGTCCATTTACCTATAAAGGCCTCAAGATTGTCCTTTTTATAACTGTATAGTAGTCCATCATAAAAAATACCACATCTTTTTCATATATTTTGCTGGCAATTTGATTGTTTCCAAGATTTAGCTGTCAAAAATTGTGCTGCTATGAACATGGGTGTACATATATCACTGTGACATGACATTTTCAATCTTTCTGGTAGAATACTCAGGAGGGGAATAGTTGGATTGAATGGCACTTCCAATCCTAGTTTTTTGAAGAATCTCTGTACTGATTTCCACAGTGTTTGCAACAGTCTGCACTCCCACCAACAGTGGAGAAATGTTCATTTTTCCTTGCATCCTTGCCAAATTTATTATCGGTTGATTTCTTGATGGTGGCCAAAACATTTTTAATGACAATGTAAAAAAGAGGATAATGTGTTTGGAGACATGAAATAAGTAGTGGTTTAAAGAATTGTAAATATTTATGAAGACGTCAAATAGAACTTGAGTAATGATTTAGAAATATTAGTAGTGATGCACTGTTAAATGTTGATTATTTGCGTTTTAATTTTGTACTTAAATTAATTTGAAATTGGAATTAATAATTTTCATAAAAAGCAATACTATCATCAGAATTTAATTACTTAATTATTGGGAATAAATTATCTAGAAATTTAAATAAATCCCTTATTAGTATTTATAGTTACCTGGATCAATTTTAGGATACATATTTTATAATACATGAATGTGACTACATTATAAATCAGTTCTGCAATTTGCCATATATTATAATTGTTTGAACTTCAACAATTAAAGTGTATTACATGAATAAATTTGTATTCATTAGCATTGAATTTTATAGTTTTAAAATATGGGCTATATGTTCTATTAATCTTGTTGAAATTTTACACTAAGTAGTGCCACTTGATATTTGCATCTTCTTACAACAAAACATCCTTGAAAATCCCTGTTGTGATGAGGTAAGGACCATGTTATTTCCTTACTACTTGGTCAAAGCTGAAAGGAGATCAAGATCATAAATTAAATCAATTTATTGAGTAGATACATCATCAAAGCTGTTTCAATATTTTTATAAATTCTACTACTATTCAATCACTTAAAAGTAAAAATGTATTGGTTCAGTGATTTGGTTTAGATAAGAAATCAATAAATGAAATGAGATCATGGAAGTGTAAAATGTTTCTAATTTTAAGAAAGATTAGCTGCTTCAGTAGCAATTTTAGTGATCTTCAATAACAAAATATATTCATTGTTGTTCTTTGTTATTTTAGTACAATCAAGATATTCCTTATGAAATATAAATATTTATTATTTATTTTGTCAGAGGTGTCAACTTTATAGAGACATTTTCTTCTGAGCATCTTTATCTCTGATGGAGCAATTGCATATTTCTTATGTATGTCCATGCCATATAAATACTGTGTGTTTACTGGTGTTCAAAGTTAAACAGACTCAGAGTCATATCTAAAAAAAAAAGAAAAGAAAATCTTCAAGGGACAATCTTCAAGGAACTAGAAGGAGAACATAGTTGGCTGGGAGTAAAGCTCAGTGATAGGTGCCATGTCAAGCATATATGAAGCCGTGTGGTCACACATTCAAATAAAAGTTGTCCTGAAGAAACTAAGACTCTAAGAAACCTAAGAAAAGAAATAATAAATTATAAACATAAACACATAAAAAGCAATAAGCAATTAGAAAATCAATAAAAAATTTAATATGTTCTGTTGTAGTAAAGCATGTGGGGGAACAATTAGAATCAGAACACAGTATTTATAATATTATTTTATGATGGTCACCCAGAGTTAACACAAGAAAGTGTGTTAACACAACAGCATCAACTGCAGAATAGATTTTAAAAAATGGTAATTTCATACAATAGAAAACTACCCAGCTTTAAAGTAGGATAATCTCGAGGCCCTTGTAGGTAAATGGATGCAAATGTAGATCATGTTCATGGGCAAAAAGGTTTGAACTTTTATGTGTGAATCCTAACATAAAAAACAGAAGTTAGTGGATTCCAAAAAGCAACATAGATATTACAAAAGTGATAGGGGAGGAAACACATAGGAGGGGAAAGTGCTAACCATTGTTAATTTCTTATTGTCTTGAACTTTTGTATCATTTTCACAATTTTGTTAGGTTTGATTTTGCTCTCTCTTGTTTTGTCAGATTTTACTGTGTATGATGGTATAGGCAGTTATTTTGAACATAATGGGATGTATCATGGTAATCATTGTTGGTTTCCTATTATTTTGTTTTGAAGTCCTATAATGCTTTCATTCTTTTGTTTAATTAGTTTTATTCTGTTTTGTTTTGTTTGATTTTATTATGTTTAATGGAACGAACAGGTATTTTGAATAAAACGAGACATTTTGATAACCATGATTGACTTCCTATCATCTTGCTTTGAAGTTCTATAATGCTTTTATTCTTTTGTTTTGTTAGTTTTATTATGTTGTGTATTATTTGATTTTATTATGTTTGGTAGTATAGATGATTGTTTAAAACAAAATAAGACAGTATCATAACTATTATTCATTTCCTGTTATCTGGTTTTGAAGTCCTTTAATGCTTTCTTTTGTTTTGATTGCTTTTAGTCTGTTTTCTATTATTTGATTTCAATACGTATGAGGGTATAGACAGCTATTTTGAAGAAAACAGGAGACATTATGGTAACAATTGTTGTTTTCCTATTATTTGGGTTTCAAGATACTTAATGCTTTAATTCTTTTGTATTGATTGGTTTTATATGACTTTGTACTGTTGGAATTTATTGTGTGAAGGTATGGACAACTGTTTTGGAGAAAACACATTAGAAGAGACATTAGCTACTGTTAATTTTCTGATGTCTTGTTTTAAAGTCCTGTGTTGCTTGCTTTGTTCTGTTATGGTCTGCTTCATTCTGTTTTGTTTTGGGTTATTATCTTTAAAGTCAAAAATAAAAAAAAAAACTTGAAATACTTCACTCTAAGTTCTCCTCATCTTGATGGTTTATGCTGAGAAGTTAGCTTTGTTTTTGGTGGGTTTTCTTTAATATGTGATTTGATTCTTTTCCCAAAGAAGCATAAAAATTCTATTCTTGTGTTGAATTTATGTAATCCTGATTATGGTAAGACTGGCTGTAGCCTTTGCTTTGATCATGGCTAATTGGAGTTCTATGTGCCCATTAACTGCATATCTGCATGTCAATTTCATTTCCCTACAAAGGAAGTTTTCTCCTATAACATTTGTGATATATGGGTACCATTTGTGTTCTCTTTTTTCTTTGATTCCAATCAATCTAAAATTATTGTTCTTTGCCTCATCTAGTAGCTGCTGGAGTGATTTCTCATGGTCCTTCACTATTTTTAAGAAATCTTTCTTTACATGATTGCTAACCACAATCCTGTCTTCTCTGTCTGACATCCTGAACTCACCTTGGTTTAATCTGCTGCAGATATCCTGAGTGAGAATTTCATTATATTTAATGTTTGAGTCTGCCTTATGGATTCCATTTCTTACCTATGTTGAGCACTCATGGCTTCAATAGTTTTATTAAGCTCCTTCATTTTTTTCATCCATATCTGCTCTAGAATCACTAAACATGCTTTTCATCATGGATATCTCTGTAATTATCTGAGAAATTATTTCTGATTTGATTTTTTTCTACAGTCTCATTGAATTTCTTTTTTGTTACCACTTCAGAGAGGCCAGGAAAGTGGCTTTTGGTTTTCCCACTTCATTGAATTTATTATGTGTGAAGGTAAGGACAACTATGTTGAACAAAACAAGAGAAATTATGGTAGCCACTGTTGATTTCCTCTTGTCTTGTTTTGAAGTCCTGTGTTGCTTGCATTGTTCTGTTCTGATTTACTTCGTTTTGTTTTATTCTTTTAAATTAAAAAAAATAATAGGATCATTAAATTCACTAATGTTAAAAGGCACAGAATTATCATTCAAAACTCAACTGTATTTCTATTCACTTGCAGTTAGCAGTCCAAAAAAAGAAATTAAGTACAAATTCCAATCTATAAATAGTATTAACAAGAATCAAATATGTTCACATAGCTAAACTTTAATGAAAAACTTGTATGCTCAAAGTCTGGCAATATGGATGAAATAAAGAAGACAAAAAAAATTGACAATCATCTTGTGGGTATTCAATTATGCATTAAAAAATTACAGTGGTTAAATGACTTGGATAGATATTTATTTAAAGACTTCTGAAAGCAATAGCAGAAAACATTAGGGTAGTTAAAATTCAGACAATAATGGGAAATAATTTCACACTTTTTAAGATGGATATTATTAAAATGGTAAAAGATAACAAGTATTGGTGAAGATATGGGGAAATTTGAAATGTGTAACTTCTTGGTAACAATGTAAAATAGTTTAACTGCTAAGAAAAATATTATGAAATATCCTCAGTTAAAAACAAAACTACTACATTACACAGAAATCCTGTTTCTGGGTATATATCCAAAAGAATTGAAGTCAGGATTTTAAAAGAATGACTTCAGTCTCATGTTCATTTCAGCATTACTTATAAATGTGGAAACACCTAAATGACCATGATCAGTTGAATAGATAAAAAAATTGGTAAATACATACAATGAAACATTTTGCATCTTTACAAATAAAAGAAATTCTGCATGAAATTATATGGATGAACATGAAGGACATTATGTTAATTGTAACTGGTTAAGAGAGTAGATCTCATTTTAACTATCCTTATCAGAATAAAAAAAAAGTAACAAACCAACAGCACAGGGAAAAAAATATCAGAGGACAACAAGAAGTAGCAGAAAGGCCACAGATATTTATAGTTTAACAAAGAATAATGACAACTTTGAAATAAAGGAAGTCATACCACAAAATAAAAATGGAAATATTAAAAATAGCTTCTATGTTTGGGAGTATAACCAGAATAATATTCAAAATTATAAATGTACAAACCACTGATGTAGAAATAGATTTCTGGCACATGAAAATATACTTTGGGATTCAAGCAATTTTGATGAATAGTTCTAATACAACTCCTTCATAATAACAGAATAATTTTGACAATGTAATTATTCAGCAGAAATATATTTCATTTTTATCTCCTCATATTACAAAATGTCATTTTATTCTGGATAGGGACAAAGATTTTGGAACATGATGTGTTGTTCTAAGCTCTTCTTAAATTACGCAGCACAATAACTTTTAAATCAAAAGTGAGGCATGTTGTCACAGGAGTTTAAAAACAAATGAGAGATGGAAACATTCTCTTTATATTATTGGAGCCTTACCTTAAACACATATCCTCTATATACACAGATGAAGAACTAGCTACTTATGAAACTTCTACATACTTAATTCTTGCCATCAGAGATAAGTATACTTCAAACCCATACCTACACTATGCATAGATAGTTAATCTATTGAGGGATAATACATGGTTAGTGTGGATAATTTTTGTAACTTATTTTTAAAAATGCATTATGTATGACTTATGGGGTATACTATTATTATAGCACTCACTATTTTCCATATATTGTATTTATTGTTATACATTTCAAGTTGTTTATATATAATTCTCTGTTTTGAGGTGTCCTGAATTTATTATATATTCTAAATGTGTATTGAACTTTAAAAATGATTTAGATTGTGACAAAACTTTTGTTTTCATAAGATTTTTGTTTATTGATATGTAGGAATTTACAGTGATATATTTTTCCAATTCTCAATTTCTCTTTCATAGCAGTGTAACAAAATATCCAATGAGATTATTTTAGATTCCTTAACAGTGAGAGTATCCTGACATAAAAATATGAATCTAAAAAACATGTGAAATTTAAACATTTTTGAAAAGCAATACAGTAAATGGAAAGGACTAAAGTCCAAATATCTCAAAAAAGCTATGAAATATGAAAATACATTGATATTTTTGTCTTGCAGAAAGCATTCATTTCATACCTTACAGAATTACTTTAGAAAGGGGGCTAAAAATCTACAACCTCTATCATCCATTCTATCATCCATTCATTTTGTATGTTTCTTGAACTAAAAATTTTATATATATATATATATATATACACACAAACACATATTTAACAACTGAAATGAAAAGAAAAGCTGAAACTTCAAAATTAATATCCACAAATGTGGTATTATTGCAACATCATTTGTACACATGTTATCTCTGGCTGTGTGGTTATTTTTAACCTAAATCAGACATAAGTCATTGCAACAGGGCAGATAGCCTGCAAAGCCTTAATATTTACTCTCTGTACACTAGTAAATAAAAGTTTGCCTATTTGTGTTATAAAATGTGCATTGCATTCATGTCCCAGAATTTTCTTCTAGAATATCCAGCAAGGGCATAAAATTTTACTATCTTATTTTCTGTATTTTGTTAGATTTATCATAATCAAATAAGGTAATGATGCATTAAATAGATTTTCTAGTTTTCCCTCATTTCATCCTCTGTGTGGATTGCAAACAATGTTAGTGTATAATCACTAGTTGTCTATAAATTCTGTTTAGCATTTAAAGGAACAATGTTTGTAACTGTTCATGAAAATATGAGGAAATCTCTTCAAATAAAATGTTAAAAGAAGGGATTACCAAAATAAAGCCTATACTTCTATAAAAATTAACTTAATGAGTAAGTAATGACTAGTTATTTCAAAGGCAGATTTTATCACATCTAAGCAAGTATAGTGTACTTCATAATCTACACTATCACATATAATGAATGAGATGTGATTAAAATTGCTCAAAAAATAAAATATTGCTAACATTTATTGAACATTTAAGAGTAAGACATCAAAAAATGTGAGACATAATTCCAAAACTTTCTATTGATTCTATCAGTTAATTTTACACACAGTCATACAAAATGGATGCAAGTACTCTTTTAATTTTACGAATGAGAGGAATTGAGGCTCACAAACTTTAAATAATTTACTGGGTGACAAAATAAGAAACAAGTATCAGGACTTGCATTTGAACTTAAAATTCTTTAACTCCAGATGATACTGAATCATGCTTTTTATATACAATATGGCAGGTAAATGTGTCAGAATATGAACATATTCCATGTAAAGGAGAATTTAGGGCCATAGTTAGATTTCCTGTTAAAAACAATGGACATCCTAGAATATGATTTGAAGATAAATTCCATCTTTTTTGTCAACTAATTAAATTGCTCCTTCAACAAGTTAGACATATCGTCAGAATGCTTGTGCATTTCTTCTAATTTTATAAGAAAGAAATGTCTGCTGTTTTGAACGATTGAATATAAATTGACATGGACTAAAATAATTATTCTTCTAGAAGAAGAAGCCACAAACTACAAAGACCCATTTTTTTTCTTTTACCTTTAACAATAAAGAGTTAATTACTATATTTGGGGCCAGCATCATGGGGAAGATCAAAACAGAGTAAAACTTGATTGAATTTGCTAGTAGTAAGAGAATATATTTGTATACAAGCACAGAGCTGACTTTTCAGGGATGTTTTTATGAAATTTATAGATATTTACCTAAGAAAATAATATTGGCAAACTTTCATTAGTGCTTTTCAGTAGTAGTATAATCTGAAAATTAACTAGTTATATATTTATAATGACATATTATTTTAGGTACTTTAAAGATAAAATTTGTTTTACCATTGTTCTATCTGCCTTGCCACTATCTAAGCTACCTTATGAAACCTCCAACTCACTAGTTGAAAGTGTTTAGTTAGTCTGATCAGTAGTTATTAAAGCCATTTGTGAGTTATAATAAAAATTATTGCCTAGATTCAACCATTTTACTATGTATATATACTTCAATATTATGTCGAATGCAATAAACCATACGATGTTGTATGTCAATTTAATTAAAGAAGTAAAATGTGGAAAATTCCATCTGACTCTCCACTGCTATTGATTCTCTGGTTTCTATTTTTACTTCTAATTGATAACAAAATTATCATTATGAAATATCACAATTAAAAAGAAAAATTTCTAGAATATGAGGCAATTTTCTATTCTATATGAGATGATAAATACCATTTTCTCAGGATTTCAAGGGAAATTCTATATGATACTTCCCAGGTTTAAATAATGCTGGTTGCATTTTGATATTTTTATATTATTCCAGTGAAATTTCAATAATTTTAAATGAATAAAATAAAAAGCTATATCAAAGATTATATTTTAAGCAAACAAACTATCAGTGTTTGTATATGAGTGCTAACATTATAACTAGGAGATCAAATTATTTTATTCCAATCAGATTTTACTGGCATATTTTAGATAGACATAATGATCACATTCAATTGTACCTGTGCGTTATATAACTTGATTCTTTTTTTTTCTTAAACCATAAGATCTTTTTCATTATTGCAGTGGTCACTGGTAGTGAGGCTAGAACTAAGATAGTCTTATCCAGGGGAGTAGTTATACATGAAAACTTTATAATACATAAAATGAGAAAATTTTTTGACTAATTCTTGAAATTAGAAATAATAAAACTGTGTTGAAATTATAAAGTTCACTATAATATTGACCTGAAAACAGTCTTAAAGTAACTAACATGCATTGCAAAGACTAGTAGGTTTCATTAAAAATCATTGATTGATTACATCGATTGCTTGATTCAAATTATGAGGATTATTTTCTTATTTGTACTGGTAATATTCAATATCATGAATGGATCAATATCAATTTTTTTGTATCATGGCTTTATTCTAACCTATAGCTTCCAAATTCACCCTGTACTATTTGTTACTCTATAGTTGTTAATCACTTCCCCAAAACCCAAATTCAATGTAAAATAATATGATAATATCTCTTGACTGATAGAAATTATTGGAGACTTATTAATGAAGAATTTCATGAGATGTGTAATGCTGTATGTAGGGAAGTTTGTATCCAGTCTTAAGTCATTTTCTCACCACTGGTACATAAATCATAATGTGCATAATTTTTTTTTTGTACCAGGGATCGAACTCATGACCTTGCACTTGCAAGGCAGGCACTTAGGCCGCTGAGCTAAATCCCCAGCATAATTTAAAGGACAGGTTTATGTTGCTTGTGGTTTTTAGATAATTCATTCTGTAATCAGCTGCCTTCAAGGCATAAACATTATGATAGAAATGTCTGGGCAAAGGGTAAATGATCGTCCCATGGCAGCTAAGAATCAAGATAAAAGCGAGAAGCCAAGGCAAGAAATATACCCTTCTAGGTCAAATCTCCAGTGAACTAATTCATTCTAGGTCTAGACTCCTAACAGAAAATCAATTATAGCACAGCCATCATTTAATTACCTTCCAAAAGTCCAATCCAATCTCTGAACATATGTGCTTTTTTGGGGGAAATTCTAGATCTAAAACAGCATTTTTCCATGGGCTACCAAAACACTCATGTTCATTTCTTGAAGTCAAATACATTTAACCTATCTCCAAGAGCCAACAAAATTTTAACAGTTCTAGCATCAAAAGTCCAAATGTGAAATCTCCTCTGAGACTCAAACAGACTTTTGGATTTGAATCCTGAGGAAAAAATATTAAACACTGTGAACATACAATGGGAAAGTGTAAACATTCCTATTCCAAAAGGAAGGCATAGGAAAATACAAAAGGGACAAAAGCAACAGCAAATCTCAGCAAGACAAACATTAAATGCTATAGCTCCCTGCCAAGCACCTGGAGCAAGTTGTGGTGAGATGTGAATTCTAAATGGTTTGCATAGCTCCACATTTCCAGCAGTGCTATTTGTAGCCCTCAGGGCCTCTATATGTGGATAGCTTCCCTCACTGCCTACAGATTTCCTTAGCATACATGCACATTCTTGGCTTCTCTAAATTCATAGGGTCTCTACTATATTTTATCTGCACTGTCATCATACCTTCACACACTGGTTCACACTGCCTCCCAGGCCTTACTCTGAAATCTGGGTAGAATTTTCCTTGAACCTACGACTGCTGCATTCTGCATGCCTTTAAAACTAGCACAAGATCTTCCATTACCTTGCAGAGTAGTCAAGCTCCCTTGGGTTTTGAGTACAGTGATATCTGGGTGCCTGTATGACTGAGCACTGTAAAATGAAAACCAGAATCTAACTTCCTAGGCAGTCCTTCTGAAACAGGACATCCTTGGGCTCTCTTTTCAGAGCAAATTTCTTCAAAGAATTTTACTTTTAATCTTTTAGACCATTAAACCAATGAGTAGTGGGATCTGGCTGACTCCTGAGATGGTCTCAGGGAATCTCACCTATTGTCCTGATTTCAAGTATTGGCTTCTTTTAATGTTAATCTTTTTTAGTAGCCTTTTTCTCCAAGGTATCAATTGTGCAGTCCCTGTCTGTAAAAATTCAAAACTTTTCAAATTGGTTTTTGCTTCTCATTCTCAGTATAAATCTCACTAAAAGTAGCGAGAAATGTCAATGTGTCAGCCTGAACACTGGGCTTCCTTGAAATTTCATTTCCCACATTGACTGGTCTGTCACTTTTAATCTCAGTCTTTCACAAGTTCTCAGGACATGGGCAAAAAACTTATGCAAATTTTCTGCTACAGAAACAACACGTTTGATCTCTAGACCAACTGAACATAGAGTTTTTGTTCCCAACTGAATTCTGTTGATCTTTGTCTTTACTGTCTGCATTCTTACCATCATGCTGGTCTGAGCTCTGACTAGAATCACTAATTAATCTCAAATTATAGAATTTTAGGACTTCTTAAGCTAACACCTTCAAACCCTTCCCAAACCACTTCTTAATACTTCTTAACCCCATGGTCTGTCACAGTCACAGTAATAATCCCATTCCTGTTAACATAATCTGTCTTAGTCATTTTATTGTTACTTGGACAAAATAGCCAACTCTTACAACTTAAAAAAGAAGAATATTGTTTTGTCTTCTGTTTTTTAGATGATTGAGTCTACAGTCAGCTGTATCCAAAGCAGAAATGGCCTGATGGAAGTGTTTAGGTGGAGTGTAGATTTTCATCTCATGGAAGCCAGGAGAATAAGAGAAAGAATCTAGGGAATAAAATATATCCCTCCAAGTAATCTCTTCAGTGATCCACTAACAGTGAGGTCCCTCCTTTTAATAGCAAGTCAATTAGAGTGTTCTCATAATCCAATCACCTTTCAAAAGCTTAACCTAAGAATAGTTTTGGTTCTTGGGGACATGCTAACTATAAAACATAATATACCTTTTACCCATATCTGGTGAGCACACTGTCACAATATAAAATGTTAAAGTGAAACAATTTATAATGTTTTTAATAATGCCAAAGATATATCATATACCAAAAATATAGCATGTTTAGTATTGCTGAAGTCCAGAAAAATTTAATCTAATGATCAGATACATCAAGTACATAAAAGAATGAGAAATTACTAAGAATGTGATGTTTCAACAGAAGTTTAAAAATTAATTCTGATATAGGGAAGAGACATTTAAAAAACTACAATTTTGGAGGGAAATTTTAAATGTATTTCAAATTTAAATGAAATGAGTAAAAGAATATTGAATTGAGGAAGAGTAGTTTGTGTCTTCTCTATACTCCTCCACAAAGTATACCATATGGTTATCATCTTATAGTGATTAGATGTCTCAGGCTTGAAAGATTGCATATATACTAGAATGGACTAGCTAAACTAAAAATGACTAGAAATTTTTTGTTCTTTGCATATATGTTACACTGCTTATATAATATACAGAATATAATTTTTATTCTTGAGTTTTAGAAATGTACTAATCTCATTAATATTACAAATCATTGTATCTATTGTGTAGTACTATCTTCTTATCCTGCTATTTCACTATAAGTATTCAAAAATAAGAAAAGGAAAAGAGACTCATATGATTTGTCATTTGATCTCTTAAAGGGTCTATGCACTTGCAGGAAATATGAGAAAATCAAATGGTTTTGCACACAATATCCAGCAAGAGATGCATCTCAAGCACAACCTTAGATATAGTTTATGTGGTACTGTGGTTCTTCCTTCCAAATTTTCCAACAATACATTCTTGAAATTTAAATAGTTAACATATTTGTAATAGTGAGTTATACAAGTTCTTCACTATGATTTTACTGTTTTTTATGTTATTTATGTTCAACAGTATCTGTTTTGTGAAATTGGTGTTGAATGAATATATAAAACATATATATTTAGAGTTGACTATCTTTTAAATTATTCCTTTTGTAGTATGTTCTGACATTCTTGTCTCTTCTGACTTAGTTCACCTTGAGGTCCATTTGTTCTGGAAATAGAATGGCTATCTCTGCTTGTTTTTAGTTTCCTGTTGCATTTGGTGTTGCTTTCTATTCTTTCATTTTCACTACATGTTCTTCTCGGTGGATGTGGTATATCTCTTGTAGGGTAAAATATAGTTGAATCTTGTTTTTGGTCCTGTCTTCCAGTCTGTGCCTTTTGATTGTGAAGTTAACACCATTTAATTTGAGAGTTATTACTTAAAATTACTATAAATAGTGATTATATTATTTTTGCATTACCCATTCTTATATATTTACATTTTTTAACTCCTCTCCCAGTTACATACAGTCTTAACTTTGGGCTCATTGTCTTTGTCTAGGATTCCTTTGAGTATTTTCTGCAGTGCTAATTTATTGTTCCTAAAATCTTTAGGTACTCTGTGTCATGGAAATTCTTTATTTCCCCTTGAAAGATAAGCTTTTAGCATGCATTAATGTAGATTGTAAATTTCTTTTAAAGTTTCCAAAGCTTCAATCCATGCTCTCCTGGGCTTTAAGGTATATAGCAAGAAATTTGTTATTATTCTGAAAGACTCATCTTTAAAAGTTATTTGATATTTTTCTCTAAAAGTTTTTGGTATTCTCATTGGGCTGAATTTCTGGCATTTTAACTATGATGTGTAATGGACACCTTATTTTCTGGTCTTGACTATTTGGTGTTCTCTATCTCCGGCTTACTTGGATGTTGAATTCTTTTCGTAGATTTGCCAAATTTTCTGCTATGATTTTGTGGAACGAAGTTTTAAATACTTTTTGTATCTTCATCTAATCATTCCTTACCATAATTCAGCTGTTTTGTACAATTAGTGGTACATAAATAACTGTCCAATCTGTGGAAATGAAGCACTTGTGATTAGCTACTTAAAATGAGATGATAGGATTCAAACCAAAGTCACCTGGAAGTGAGACATATTAAATACATGAAATCATGAATGTGATAACTACTATTATTCTTAAAATTTTTTTTAGTCATCTGCAGCCTTTAGATTCAACAGTTATAGTGGTTTGCTGTGTTAGAGTATTAATAAGTAAATGATCCGTTACTTCAAATTTATCTTCCAGTTCTGCTATTATCTCAACACACTAATCATTCCAGACGCCCTTTTGAAATGTTTGTAACATGGATTTCATTCTTATTTATTTTCATAGTCTCTAATTTTTTGTACTAAAATTGTCACTCATATCTTATAATGTCTTGTTTAATTCAATAAGGTGTTTTTGTCTTTTTTATGCTCAATAAATATCTTATTAATTGCATATTTTATTTGCATTCACCAATGTTATTGGGTTTTTTTTATTTCCTCAAACATTTTAAACTTCTGATTTTTGAGTCATTTGATTGTTCATACTTCAGCTTCAGTGTCCATAAAACCAGCTTCTGGAGAGTTCAGAGTTTTAATAGGCATTTTGTTGCCTTTGTTTTTCATGATTCTATTATTTTTGTGTTGAGAGTTGAAGACTGATTAGGGAAGAAAAATTTTCCAATGATATGATGTTAACTTTTGTTATGTTTTGTTATTTATATACCTCTTTATTGTTATAATATAATCAGTTCCAGTCACTGCATTGCAAGAAGAAAACCACTACCCGTATTCATCAGCACCTATTGAACCAACCATATAACTATCACATAATTTAAAAATTCTTCTAGCAATTTCATTCTTTTTTTTCTAAGATTGAGGAAGAGTGTAATTTAATACTGAAGACAAGTACTCTGAAAAATAGTAAGTGATGCAATAAAAAAAAAGAAACAGAATAGTTTAGAAAGAAGAAAAAGTAAAAAGATAAATAAAAACAAAAAGAAGTCTTGTGGATATTATTTTTATATCTGGAGTAAAGGGTTGGTGGGTAGGGGATTCACAAGTTTGTAAAACCAAGAAAGTCTAAAATCTGAGAGAGAAGTATAGTTATATATTGATAGAAACTGTAATGAGATCAGAAATGATTAATACAATGATGTAAAGCTTGTGTGTGAATCCTCTGTGCACAATTTTTGATAAGAATTTATGTAACATGCCTAATAAACATAACGTGTAAATTAAAGCATTAATTAAATTCTATCCTACATGTCACAAATACAAACACCTCACATTCAGGTGAAAGTACAAAAAGAATGAAAGGACAGAGAAAAACAACAACCACACATAGGAAAGCACAGATATAAAGATTTCCCTCAGTCGTATTTATATTGCCATTAAAATTCCACCAGTGTGCTCTTCTCCCTACATTCACAAATGAAGAAAATCTGAATTGTAGCAGTTTTGGTTGCATGAGGGCCAATTCTCCTTGGTTGCATTCAGGAGGTTGGATATGTCCACTGGAGCTTGACCTGGTTTGCCATTCTAAGATCTTGTTCTCTTGCTTGCCAGTGAGTGAAGGATTTGGGGGATCAAACTGTACTGCCGAGCCTACTTCTCGTTTCCTCTGAAAACATTGCTGTGCTTTGTTGTAGTTGTTCTTATTGTAGTTGTTCTTCTGTGGGCATGGCTAGCTAGGGTTTCTTTGTTTGTTTGTTTGTTCTATGGGAGGGCTTTGTTTTGTTTTGTTTTTCCTGATCAAACACCTTTGACTGTGTCAAAAAAGGGGGCACAGTGTGGCTATTCAAGTACCCAGTCTTCTGCTGATTCCAAAAGCACCTTACCTATGCAATAATCCTTGCAAAGGCTTTGTTTTGGTCTTCCTATACAGCTCCAGTTGAGTGTACCACTCAACTCTCTGAAGCTATGCCACTCCTCTCTGGCTCTCCACTCACTACAAACACTTCCTCTGAACCTCACAGAGAATCACCATGTAGTTCAAAACTTAATGGTACATAAGGCCTGCAGAGTTCAGTAGATTTTGGCTGAGTATGTCACTGATTTCTGCTACATATCCAAGGCAAGTAGTTGGCAGAATAGGCTCATAGGTCACTGTTGCTAAGGAAGCAGTAAGGATATGCCTAATTTTTCCCTTCTCCATTATATTTTCCCCTTCCTTGGATCACAGTAATCAACTACTACCCACTCCTGTAACACACTGAGCTACACATTTCTCAGTGTTTGGGTTCAGTATCTTAACCAGAAACATGCCCTTCTTTCTTCCATTCCCAAGCCTCTACTAGTATTAAACTCAGTCATTGACCTCCAAAATGTATGGTGGTTTGACTTTAATGCCATGACCTGTGAGTACCTAGCTAGCCAGGCTTCCTCTCTTAGTGAAGAAAAATGTACATAGGACAGGTGGGCACTGGTAGGTGGTTACTGGTGGGGCACCCATTGCAATAGCCTGACCAATGTTGTTAGTCACTGCTCCTTCCCCAGTGGGAAGTTTTCCCAATGTGAATAATGTACCTCAGGCATTTATGAGCAGTACCTTCTTTTTCTAAGTACTTCTAACAGTAAAGTTTATCTGATGGGATTGTCCTTCAAATTTCCTTGTGAGTCTTTGTTTACCCTTAGTGTTTAGTACCACTCTTGCTTCCAGGCAGATCCTTCCAAGGGGCCTATGTGTACCAGGGCCTCTAGTTAGCCATGATGGATCTTAGAAAAAATATTCTTTAGAATTCACATTAAAATGATGACATTATCTTACATTTTGTTACATCTTCCTGATGTGGTCAAATAAATGTGTTTTTCAGGGGTAAGTTGCTGCTAATCAATGATCTCTTGGTTCTGACAAATATTTCATTCAACCTCTACCCATAAATATACTGTATTATTTTTTACCATTGTAAATTCAACCTTGGATTTAACAAGGCACTTAGTGAAGTGAACACTGTTCTTGTTAATCTCAGAGTCATCTCCGGATGATGGAGGTAAGGAGAGGGAGAGAGAGAGAGAGAGAGAGAGAGAGAGACAGAGACACAGAGAGACAGAGAGAAAGAGAGAGAGAATAAGCTATAAAGAATGAGTTCATTGTATTCTATTTCTTTTGATCATATCAAAGCATCAAGCATCAAGTTAAGACTACTGGGAAATAACATAGAAATGGGAAATATAAGTGATAAAGATGGATTGACATAAAGATGTTTTACAAACCAAATAATTATATAGCAAGCCTGATTTCAATAAACAGACTGATGTCACAGTGTACTTAATGTTGCAAATTGTAGTAATGAATAATAAAGATTCAATAATAAAAATGGGAAAAGAGTAAATTTTTTATATAAGTAACATTTTTGTTTTATGGACACTTAATCACCCTGGGCTGATTACTGAAATAATCATTTGCTTATACCTAAAGGTTTTATAGTTGTCAGTTACTTCCCGAGAAAAAATAAACTGTATTGTCTTAACAAAATACAATATATTTCATTTTACATTTTTACCTTGGTCTTTTTTCAAAGAAAATTCAAAAGTATACAGTTTTATGTTTCCAATGCACTTCTGAAATTATCAGCTATATTCAGACTTTTTAGCATAACATATTCTGACTGTTCTGGCAAAAAATAATTTCTTCTTGAAGTATATGCATTATTTAATTGTTTATGTATAAATAATTTTATAATAAAATTTGAAGATTAATTATATTGTCCTAAGAAAGTATAACAATTTCTTATCGTTCTCATGACTTCATTGTTCTCATTGTTTTCAATAAAAAAGTATTTTTTCTATTCATTTTAAGTTAATATAATCTTTTGGGCAATATTTATTATATTCCATGTGTATATATTAAAACTGGCTTATCATTTATTAATATAATTAACATATCATTTTAGAAAATATTTTAATGCAAATAATTTGCTAATGGGTAAATAATATAAATATTTCTTATTTAACATAGGAAAATAGAAGTAAAATAATAGATTATGGTGCTTTTAAAATATCCCATCCTATCCAGAGTTCGTGATTCCTACCTAACTAGACCTTCTTAAAAATTCATACTTTTCAGATATAAATAACTTTAGTAGATAGTTTATCTTTCAGGTCTAATTTTTTTATATATTTTCATTTAAAGAGATGGGAAAAAAAGCAAAACAGAAAAAAGGGTAGAAACAATACAGAATTTAAAAAAATAAACAGTAAGAAATCACTAGTTGATACATTACATATTGTCTTCTTGGATATAGTTGTTCAAGTTACAAAATTAAAGCATACAAAGTGGACATTCAAATAGTGAGGCTGCAAAAAAGTTAGCAACATGTTTATCAATCCTACACACTTAAACATACATGCAGTTATATCATTTAGAGCACTTTCTTTTCCTCTTTTTGCTTTTTAAGTCCATTATCTGTTTAATTATATCATATATCAGGCTGCTCAGTAACTTATTGATCTGTTTTGTTGTTATTATTAACTTTTTAAAAATTTTTCTTATTCATTATTATTTTTAATTTTATTTATTTATTTATTTAATTTTATTTTGAAGGTAGTAAAATAAAGCAGAACAAAGCCAATTGAGTCAGTGCAGTGAAATTGGTACAGAACATCACAGCAGGTTACCAGGATAACATCAATAGGTACAATAGTATATCTGGTTTTCTTCACAATAGTTGTTCCTTCAATCAGGTAGAGCAATATCGAAGGAAATACCAAAATTATAAAAACAGAATATTGAATAGAGCAATACCATTGATTGAGAACAGAGCAAAATTGACATAAAAATATTTGCCTTCAAAGAGATGGCAGAAGAAAATCCCCCTTAATTGCTATATTGCATATAGTCAAACTCGCAAGAGATGCTCAGATCTCTGGCTCTCACTTGCTAGCGGGGGGGGGGCGGGGAGATGAGATGGATGTTTGATTCTTAGCCCATGAACCAGTAGACTCACAGCCTCCCACCAGAGCAGTGAGCTGGCTGCCTGTTTTCCCAGCGCCCCATGTTCCAACATGGTGCGAATCTCAGGAAACACTGATATGGTTCTTGGCCTGGGGCAGCCAGGGCTTGGGAGGCCACAGCCACTTACCAGAGCAGCTTGCTGGCTGCTTCATGTCTAACTTTTTTTAACTTTTTAATTTACCATAATTTTTGTTTACCTAAAGTATCATGTAAGTATACATGCTATCTTTGAAAATATCCCTATGTTATTTTGTGATTATGCAATATGACTAGCTATCACTGTATTATTTAGAAGCATATGTTTAAGAAAACTGTCAAGATCTTGGAATTGTTTGTGGTAAGTTGAATGGTATGAGTCAGATAACATTAGCCTAAAGATAACAAACATCTAAGAAACCTGACTGCAGATAAGCCAAGTAAAAATGGACAATTCCATCTGATGCTCAGTTAAGTTCTTTGGTAAATTTTCATTGCTTTTATTTTTCCATTCCATAATTTGATGACATTTACTGATTCTTCACTATTCACGATGTTATTTGTAATACTTGCTTTTCAAATGGAATTCCTTGAATATCTGAGACAAGTGAATAGGACTGTTTCTTAAAAATATTCACATACATAAAGTGTTTTAGATTTCTTCATTTAAAATAAATTCAAGACAGAGCATCTATCTTTTCTTTTAAGACCCACACGCTTTGTAAAGTAGCTTTTACCTTCCCTTTATGCCTAATTATGTACTGTTGTCCAAAACATATCATTCAATTCAGCAAAACTGAATTCTGTCATTTTAGTACTCCTTACATTTCCCTGATTTATTGTCTTTTTACAGATAAGGGCACTTAGTCTTGCCATCTAACTAGAATTCATTCTTTCCTATATCTGTAATCAAATAGTATCTATTCCTGAAGATTAATTTCAAATCATACTACCTCCATGAAATTTTCCAAGGTAATTCTGGTCAGAGGGATATTTTTATTGTTTTTGAATACCTATAGCATTCATTGAATAGTGCAATTCTTTTTTATAGTGATGATGACTTTCAAGTGAATACAGTTTTTCTCTACAGCCATCTTGCAAGCTACCAGTTAGAACTAATGTTACATTTTTTACCTTTTCATTCTTTAGAGGGTCTACGAAAGCATAAGACATGTATGTAGGATCTGAAATGCTTCTTTAAATGGGGGAAAATATTGAAAGGATACCAACATTTTACTTAACCTAGTGAGTTGCTGAATGCTACAACAGACTTCAGACTAAATTGAATTGTTATGTAGCTGAAAATTTTATGATAATTTGTTATTCATATATTTATTAGTATTATCATAGGTACATTAATCAACATTAACTAAAAAACAGTCACATATCTCTGGTGAAATCAATCTAGTTTTCTAGGGAAAAAGTAGACTAGATATTTAATAGATAGCTTCCAATTGGTAAACTGTGGCATGAACAACAACCAACCACTTACACTGAAGCCTAGTTGAAAAACATTTCAGTATAACTAGTATAGTGTTATAGTTTAAAAATGTTCCTCAAAGGTCTTATGTTCTCAGGAGTGAGGCTGTCAGAAGGTTATTTGCACTAGTCAACTACATTTGAATATAACCTAAATATGTACGACTCAGTTGGAGGTGAGTCAGACCTTTGAAGAGTATATCTTTCTGGCTTTTTCTTGCTCTATCTGCTTTCATTCATTATGAGGTGAACAACTTTCCCCTGCAATGTCCTTCCACCATGGTGTTTGTGTCTTGGAGCCCACTGACCAAGGACTGAAACCTCTCAAACCATGAGCCAAATTAACCACTCCACTTTGAAGTTGTGGGCATTAGTTATTTTGTCCCAGAAACACAAAAACTGACCAATATGTGTGACTACTGAAGGCACACTAAGAATAGACAAGGAGTAAAGAAGATAAGTGGCACATTCTGTACAATAATACTTAAAAGCATGCAAGAAATAAGTCTTTCCATAGTAAATCTGTATGAAATGTTTTTTGGTTAAAATTTCAGTAACACTTGTTTTATCCTAAGCATAAGGTAATTGAAAAAAAAATTGCTTTAGAATTTCTCATGTCCAGGTATCATCTGGGGTCTAATTTGAAAATACTATTTCTCCACAACAAGAGCTACTCACTTTCCATTCTCTTACGGAAATTATCTGAGTGGAACTAAACTACCATAAACCAAATAGATTTGGCAGTTAAACATTTTAGATAGCATGGAAACATAAGAATTTTTACATATAAAGATTTTATACATAAAATATTTTATATATAACATTTTTGCTGTACATTGCTATTTTTATCCTGAAGCAAACCATAAAGATAATTATAAAAAACAGTTTTAAGTGATGGGCTATATTTTTTATTTGAAAGCATATATATATATATATATATATATATATATGCATATGTATATGTATATATACGCCACTTCGTCAGTATCTAGTGATTTAAAAATGTTTTTTTATAGTCAACTAAGATCCTGGTATTTATCTTATGATTAGTACACATCACATGATGGTCAAGATTAATGTCATCTGTATAAGATTTAAGACTGCATGAAGCTACCAGATGTGATCATAGGTTTAGCTAACTTCCCAAGGATTGCCTTTAGAAGTTACATCAATGCCAACATAAAGGATTTATGAATTAGAGAAGAAAACAACGTTTTGATTTTGACTCAATATCATTTTAACTAGTAGGAAAAGAACTAAATAAACTAAATAACAATTAACACCCAGTTTTCACAATTGGGTGTTTGTCTACATTTGATTTAGGAAATCTGTTTACTAAGATAGCTCTTGCTAAAGTGTTGAATTATTTTATAGAAAACTTGCAATGATGTAGTGGTAGAATACTGTTCCCATACAACCAATAACCAGTTAATAATAGTACAACATCTTCTGTTAGTATGATAAATACATGAAAATTAAGCAACCAGTATTCATGTATTACTATTCTCTATAAAGTCCATCTTTATTTGGATTTTTTTCTGTTCTTTCCAAAGGTGATTTTCTGTTCTACATTATATCTGCTATCATGTCTTCTTAAACTGTTCTTATTTATGATAGCTTTTCAGACTTTGGTGTTCATAACACTGAAGATCTCAGGATTACTGAGCAGTAATTTTGTAGAGTATCATCCTATTTATTTTTGTCTGATGTCTTGTCATGATTAGACTGAGGTGATGGGTTTGGGGAAAGAAAAGGACATAGGCAAATGTCATTCTTATCACATCCTGCAGGGCTCATACTGTGAAAATCATTGAAAACTTTTGATGTTAAACTTCATTACCTGGGCTGGAGATTTAGCTCAGTGGCAAAAGCACCTGCCTGGCAAGTGCAAGGTCATGAGTTCAGTCCCTGGTACCACACCAAAAAAAAACCTTTATTACCTGTCTAAGATAGTGATTATCATGTATCTCTACGAGCAATTTAAACCTATAATTTCATTGTCTCTTTTCCACACTCTATTCAGTGTTTGAACAAAGACAGCATGTGCAGTCTCTTCTCAAAGCCTATCCCAATCTCTTTGTGAATAGAGTTTCAAAAAACATAGTTTGGAACTCTTCTTTACAAAAGAATTTTCTTTTCTTTCAATCATTTATGTTTAACAATGTGGAAAAACATGTTTATTTTGTACTGTGAATCCTAATCTAATGCTAGTATTTTTGTCTTTCAAATTGCTCTAATTTCTGCTGTTAATGAGTAATTTACTTGATATCTGTGTCTTTTTGACACATTTTCACTATTACTAATTTTTAGGGTAATCATTTGTCTCCATCCATAGTCCACAACTAGATTATGGAAGTGGTGGTACAATGGCTCATTACATATTTGGAGTTTCTATAGTATGAGGAGACCTTCTGGAAGCAGCAGCACAGCAGCAGTCATGCTATCCCAAGATCAGGAAGAGACTTGAGCTTTTCTCCTTTGAGGCTGTAACGTATCAGCTGCGATTAATCCCTGTTTAGGTTACTTTGGTCAGTTAAGTGAGGTTTCGACCATTTCAAGAAAGTCTATATAAAGATCTTTGTATCACATCTATTGGGTGCTTGCTATAAAGCATGATAGTCCTCTACATCCTTTATAGTATGCAATATTCTTTTTGTAATAATACTAGTATGTTTGCAGTTCATAATGATTATATCCCTCATGAGAAGTTGGCACATGTACATAGCACATCTTATTTCTTTTTTTTCAATTCTTCCCTCCCTTGTCAATCCATTTTTTGGTTCCTCCTCCTTTTTCCAAAATGTCTATCTCCATACCATGTATTATCTGCATTACCTACAATTTATTTTGCTCTTTATATTTTATTTCTCACATAGGAGAAATCATACGATATTCAAGATAGTGTGATATATTCTACTTAATGTTATGATTTTGTGGCATATCAATTTTCCTAAAAATGACTATTTATTCTTATTTATGGCAGAATAGTACTCCACTGTGTTCCACATTTTGCATATCCATTTGTCTACTGATGAACATACAGGGCATTTCTAAGATTCAACTAACATACATTGTGCTACTAAAAACATGGGTAAGCATTCAACACTGTAATATGATGTCCTTAACTCTTTAGAGAAGATACCCAGAAGGGGAATTTCTGGGTCAAATTGAATTTTCATTTTTACCTTTTTTGGGGAATTCTATACTGATTTTCTTAACTATCATACAAGTTTACATGTCCACAGTGCCCATTGTAGACAAGGTCTGTACTTCCTGCAGTCTTGCCAGCATTTTTATTATTTGTTTTTTTCTTGACAGTGTTTTTCATTATAGTAATAAAGAATATTAGTGTTGCTTTAATTTACAGTTCTTTAATGGCCAGAGATGTTGAAATTTTTTTCATGCATTCTTTAGTCATTTGTACTTCTGTGAAGTATCTTTTCATTTCAGCTGACCTTTTTTGATTAGGCCTTTTATTTGGTGGGAATCTAATATTTTTGAGTTTTTTCATATATTCTAGATATTAGTCCTCTCAGGAGTTACTAGCAATTCTGTGGGTGGACTCCTCACTCCATTGATTGATTCCTTTGTGGTGCAAAACTTTGTAATTTAATATGATTTCACTTGTGGAATCTTAATATTATTTCTTGTGCAATTGGATTTCTGTTCAGAAAAATTTCTGCTTTCACCTATGTCTGTTTAAAAGTTCTTATTTTCTGAAACTACATGTTTCCCAGTGTTATCTTGCAAAATATTATACTGTTATTTATGTTTCTTTAAGATCCAGTGCTCTCTAGACCTTCCATTTGACTTTCGTTTTTGTCCTAATTTATGTAATACAATAATGATATAAATGCATAAAAATATATACATATGGACACACAAAACTGAGACTATTTCACTTATAAAGTCATAAGAAAGGCATCAATAACATTAGAATACAGGAACAGAGGACTTAGTCAGAAAGAAGATATACAAATGTAAGAAATAAACTTTAAGGTATTTCAGTGTCCAAATACTTGCCCAGTTTGCAAAAGATCAATATAATCACTGTATTGCTCTTGAATTTACATATTAATTAGTACAATATACTTTGCCTTTCATATTTATTTACAATTGCAAAAGTGAAAAATTTGCCTTTCAAATAACAGAAATAATGTTTAAATATATTTAATCATAATTCTTAAAGAAACATGATCCCAATATATCACAAGAACCTTAGGTGGAAGAAGTTCAAAATTTTTCTAATATTTAATATATTTTAATAAGTGATAATTTAAATATCTATGCAGTTCTATACTGCCAGGTGGGAGTGGTGACACATGCCTGTAATCCCAGCACTGAGAGGGCTGAGGCGGGAGAATCACTGCAAGTTCAAAACCAGCCTGGGTTACAAAGTGAGATCAAGGTAATCCTGAACTGTACAGTGAGACCCTGTCTCAAAAAGACAAAAAATAAAAAAAAAATAAATGAATAAAACCTGAAGGCCATAGTACTTAACAGTAAGAAGAATTTAATATCAACCTGCAGAAGTTCCATCTCTACAAAGGATTAGACTTACTATAATAAATTATTCAAAATGTTCTAAATTTAGTTAGGCAATTTAATAATTTATAAGACTTTGTATGTTGTTTCTGAGCAACAAGGAAGACATTACTTAACTTTTGCATAAATAGCAATAAAATCATACTTTATTCACTGTTCTTTTCTTTAAAGCAGCACTTCTGAATAATGCATTGTAAAATTAAGTAAAGCAGACCTAGCTCTGTACTTTAGCAAATCAAACTATTTTTCCTTGCAAGAAGACAAGCAACAATAGATATTAGGCAAAATATTTCTCAAAGAAATATTAACTGTAGTAGTGAAAACAATGTTCATATTCAAAGATATGTAAGAAAATACATGTAAAGTACATTGTACATAGCACATAAGACTTGTTCATTAACTTCCTATTTTCAAAGATGTATTGCTATGACTTTATTTTTGTTTCCTTTCTAGAGCCATCTTCTAAAACTTGTGAATACTCTACTGTAGGTGCTTTGACCTCCTTATGTTTAAACACATTATTCACACTCCCATCTCAGGATCACTGAAATTGCTGGTCTTTGTTCCTGGAATAAACTTCTTACAAATACATAATTAGGTAACTTTTTACCTTACCAAAAAACAATGTTAAGTAGCTTTCACTGTTTTAAATTCATCATTTCCCTTAAATGTAAATATTTCTTAAGTATATTTCATCTATAGATAGGTCATCTATAGATACTGTCACATGAAGACGGCACACCCCATTTGACTGTATCTAAATAGTTTTGTTTAAAAGTAACTATCATGTGTCTATTTTTTTAGGCATATGCTCTATTGACTGAATAGCCAGATTTCTAGAGAACAAAACACAACCATGAATACAGGATGGTGGGAAAGTAACCTCTGTTACCCCAGGACATGCATGTGATCCTGAAATCACTATAATGGACAAGAGGGAAGGGCATATTTTCAGTTCACAGATTAATCTGATGGATGTTTTGGACATTATTAAGTAGACTGTGCAGGAGTATGTGACACTTTGTACATAAAATCTTGTATAATGTTTAAGGATTCTCTCATAATGGTGCAAAGAAGCAAGCTCTTGCTTTAAATTCTTGATTTACATTTCTTGGCTACTTCTTTCAATTCATTTAAATCTGTGTTCAAATATCACCTCACTACTTCATCCCCCCCATCTGAAAGAGCACCTTGTTTAATTTTTCTTTACATTACTTATAAACAATACTATATTTGGCATATTTTATTTTCTCCCTTTCTGTTAGTATGTACATTCCATGAAAGAGTTACTTTGTTTTGATTCTAGTTTATTTTTAACCTCCAGAAGAATTACAGTTGTTTTTTCACTAAGGAAACCTCACTTGAAAACTTGGAAGGGCTCACATGAAGAGAAAATTTGTTTTGTCTAATGGAGAAGATATACAAAGATATACAAGTTGTCAAGATATGCAAAATCTTGAATCCCTCATAGGTAGAATGAAGGCATGAGCCCCATTCCTGCCAATTCCTTAAAACAACTCTTCGCAAATTTTTGATTTTGTACTGTGTTCCAGGCTCATCAACAAGACTTGTACATTTTATTCACTATTATCAAACACAATGTAGAGATAATTGCATTTGTTTTAGCAAATGTAGTTTAGTTTAGCATTGTTTATGTTAACATTGTGACAAGCACTTGTATTTCTATGTATTTATTTATGAACAACTCTTTGGCTTAAAGATGCTCATCTTGGTGGGGTGTCAGAGCTCATCTCCTACTAATGGGATACTTCTGTACACTGATTACTGTTTTTATTTTTTGAATGACAGAGTTGCAATGAGGCGATGAGAGGGTGATATAAAATTATCATAGCCCTTTCTTCTTGTTCCTCTAAAGAAAGGCATCAGAGAATCCCTACATCAGAAAGATCTATCTTGAACTGTCTCAGAACAAGACATGCAGATTTAGAATAAAGTAATAAGCCATTCATATTTCAATTAATTACATTCTTGATTTAGTTATTCCCTTATAAAAGATATCCTTGCGCATATATAAAAAAACTTCTTCTGTATTAAGACAACATTAGCATTTCCCTGACACCATAGGATATTTACTATATTTATTGATTTTTTTTTTTTTTTTTTTTTTTGCGGTACTGGGGATTGAACTCATGACCTCGCACCTGCCAGGCAGGCGCTTATGCCACTGAACTAAATCCCTAGCCTACTATATTTATTTACAACATGAAAAACAAAGAATAAAATTAAAAGAGAATTTTTTTAAAATATCAATTGATAATGCTTTAAGTTAAACATATTATCAATCATTTTTTTCTAGTACTTATTTCATTATAAACACTCCCATGCTGAAAAATAAATTCATTTGAATCTTTGAATAATTTTGTTAGGACATTAGAGCAGATAATTTAAATTTGTCTACCAAGGAGTTAAATGTTGATAATAACTAAAAATAATTTGAAGTATCTGTTCAGTCTAAAAGTACAGACTCTATACTATTTTGAATATCCTCTTAGTTGTAACAAATAAAACTTTAATACCAATGCTTATAAGCATTTATTTGGGTAAACAAAACATATAAAAGAAAATTCACATATTTGCACTTTATGTCTTTGATGTCTGTGTCACTCAATCTAATATAATTTTGGACCTGGAATCGAACTCACTTCATGCTTGTCAGGCAGGCACTGTGCTGCTGAGCTATGTGCCGGGCCCATTCAATCTAAAGTTGCATTTAAAATAATTTCTCAATATCTACTGTACATTTATATTTCAAAAAGACTGAGTTCCTATAAAAGTACTTTTATGCAAAATTGAATTCTGCCATAGCATTATATTGTTTTTTCTTTTTATATTCTGCTTTAAATGTATATAAGCAAGACAGTGCTCGGCAAATACATTAAGGGAAACTCAAATAATCAGATAGATTTTTCAGTTCTCTATAGACACAATATGCAAAATTTTCAAATTTTCAAGTATATTATTACAGATTCATGTTGAATTGTTATAGTTTTAAACTTGTCAAAATTAACATTTCAATAGCATTTCCAAATTTAATTACATTCTGCAGACCATCAGTTGTGCCTACAACATATTGGGAATGTAAAAATTTCTCATCATGAAAAAGGAAAAAAGAAGTAAAGAACCTCTAGATTAAGATATATTAGACAATATGAAGACAGAATTATCTTGCATTCAAATACTAATATAAGAAAAAAATATCATTTCCTATTACCCAATTTTAATGTCCAGAAATATCTGTAGTATATCTCCTACTTTAATAAGTTATTGCTGCAAGTGACATCTTATTATTTACATTGTACACAGTATTTTAAAGATTACAAACCATCTGTGAAAGTAGTGTAACTTGAATCTCAAATGCCAAAAGAAGTTGCACCTAAAAAATCACAGAATTTCAAAAGTCCATATTTTATCTATATATTAAACAATAGATAAGAATATGATAAGCAGAGATTTTGTTTTGGCAAAGTTTACCTAACTCACAATGTCTGACATTCTGTGTTTATTAAACTTACACAAAGAATCACAATGATTTGAACATCTAAGCTACTATGTTTAAAGAAAATCAATAATTATTAGAAAAACTGATAGAACTCAAATAATTCTTAATGATGTAGAAATGGAGAAGTAAATTAACCACCCTAAAATTATTCATTAATTATGCAAATATATATATATATATATATACACACACACACACATATCTATGTCTACATAATTACATTCAGGGGGAGGGGTTTTGAAGATCCTGATTGCATACAAACTCAACGATTTCTATTTAATATTAAATGAGCACTTTAAAGAATAAGTAAACTTAGACTTTGGCTTTCATTTATATAATGTAAAACTCCTACCTTGCTCTAGAATCCACTTTATTGTCATCAGCCATCATCCCAATTTTGTGAGTGCTTCTCACAAGCTTCTTTGAAAAATTTCTCCTGTGGCACTGCTTTAGGTGTATTTTCATTTGCTGGAAGATGTTCTACCAAGTTTTGTTTGTGCAGACTCTGAAGCCTTCTGTGATTGAAAGTTCCCTGTCCTGGCACTGGTGCCAATATACTGTGGTGGACAGAACTGGTGCCTTTCTTCAATCCATTTCTGTGTTGAGAGTGGTTCTTCAAACTGCCCTGAACCAAAGTCCCTCTCTGTTCACAACCTTCCTGCTGAAGACAGCTTCCAATGTTAAGGGAACCTTGAGAAGGATGACTAAACCACCTCCAGCATAGCCTTAGGATCTGTTTCACATCAAACTCTTTCTTGTCAGACTCTGACATAGTTGCTGGAGGAAAGACAAAAACCTTTTCTAACAGAAAGGAAACTGAGTCTTTGTTATCTCTTGTTTCCTTGCCTCTTCTGTTAGAACTAACAAAAGCACAAACACGGAGATACCAGTCTTTCTTCCTGTCTTCCCCATCCCCCATTGCCTGTATACACATTCTAGCTTTCTAGCTGAAACAAAAAGCTGCAGTTAACAGTGTAGATGGGAACCCAGACTGACAGGACGATGAAGTCAGACGTCAGACAAGTAAATCAGTTTAGCACAGGAAAGCAGCTACTACAACACACTCCAACTGCTAGATTTTCAGGCTTGAATCCCTACTGCCTGTGCTTCAGATATCTAATTCTGCTTCCATACCAAAATGCAGTGGCTGCAATTTAAATCCAGGCAACTGAGTAAAAACGAAGTGTTTAAGCTCCTTTCCTTCTAGATTTCTTCACTCATCCCTGCCAGATTGTTTTCTAATGTATTCATTTTTAAAAGTGAGCCACAGTGTCTTAGGAGAATTTATGAAAATAAAATTCATTATAATCTACTTTGGAATTCTTATGGAAAATTTGAAAATAGTCTATTAAAGAAAAACATCTTCCTATCATTTCCTTTATGTAGATTTGTAATTATATCAAAGTTCATCTGAAAATGTTGATGCCTCTATGTAAACATTTATTTGAAAATCTGAATAACTTAAAAATTATAAGAAAATGCTGGTTACTATTAAGTACACACACACACACATATACATACCCACGTACACATAAACAATATTTTGGTTAGATTAGAAGAGATGTACTCTCTTACTAACCAATGTTTGAAAATGAATAGCTTCTTCTGGCCAAGTGCCTACATAAATACCTTCTTATCATGCCTATTACTTTCATAGATAACATAACAGGACTATGTTGTTTGTTCAGAAATCTTTATGGACGGATGCAAAAGGTCATGTTTTGAAGTAATGCAAAATTACCACATGGTTCCGCATTGTGTCCAAATTACTTTGAGATCTGAAGTTAGAATTACTGCAAACATAAATGCTTATACAACATATTGTTATGCACTAGGAATGTAATGAAGAGTTGTCATTTTGAAATTTTGTTTGAAATTCTTCGAGCTCTTGTATCTTGCCTACGTGGGATAATGGAATAATTTTAATAGTGCATCATTAAGAACAACACTGAATTTTCTAGGTTTGTTTTTATTTCTGGCTTAATGTTGATGAATTGTGTCACCTTGGTAAAGTGCCTTTATTTCCTTACACTGCAGTGTCTTAACATATAATATGGAGAGACTGAGCAGATGTCTAAGTAACCATCAACTTTGATGTGCAATGAATTCAAAATAAGCTTAAAGGATGAAATGAGATCTTCTTGTAAGTTTTGGTATGCAATTATTTTCATCTAGTCAAGACATATTTCATGGTCTGAAAACATTCAGACTAATCACAATGAAACTACTATAACCTCTGACAATTTAAAACCACTTAAGGTAAAACTGTTAAAAGTGCAAAGAGAATCACTAAACAACATACTGTGTGATTTTCAAAAGCAATGGCTATTTAATGAAATGTAAAGTAACAGTAACATATCAAAGAACTTCTATACAATGAGAAGGTAATTAACATCAGGCTGTTCAGACTAACCTCAAATCTGTCTTTGCAATTTCCACATTTGTTTTCAACTTTGCTTCATAAAACCACTGGTAATTGGATAGTTGAGGCTGATTTCTAAGATCAAAAATTGTATTTTCAGTGTGGGGAATGGAGGAGAAGGTGTAACTCAGTGGCAGAGTGCTTGACTAGTATGTGCAAGTCCCAGGTTTGAATCCTCAAGATCATTGTAAAAATTTAATATTTTTATAAAAAAATGTGCAAACTGCAGTTTGTCATAAATTCATACAACACAAGGTAAAATGCAGCCAGATGTGACACACAACCTATGGTCCCAGCACTCAGGAAACTGAGGCAGGAGAATTGCCACAATTTTGAGATTAGCCTGCGCTACATAACGAGACCCTGCCTCAAGAACAAGCTAACAGCTCACACATGCCGTAGGCTCACTACTGCTGCACTAAACCAATGCTCTACCACTGACCTGCACATCCAGTGCTCTGTATTGCATTTTTAGGGAAAAAAATCATCTTTTAGGCTTCCTCAGGATTTAACACCTAGCCCCTTCATTTACATGTGCTAGTTTCTCAACATGCAGTGCTTATTTTCCCCCTTGGGAAACTACTTGAGAGGCAATTAAACCATGAAATATTTAGCAAGTTATTATTTTTCAAGTGATTATATGTTCCAGAGTAAATCTAAACAGTTGTATTTGTGTATGCTCAATATAATTTTAACAATAATGTGTAGAGTACTTGTAGCTTGAAGGAAAGATATAGGTAAAAATATATGTAAGTAGTCTTCAAACTTTGCTGACTTTTTAAACACTTGAGTCATTTTTGTAAAAAGGTAAAATGTTGCCGCCTTTGAATATTTAAGGAAATGAAAGTTACAGTTTGCTTTTTGTTGCCTCAGATAGTGCAGTGATTCATTGTTCACTTGGTAACAGATGTGTGGGAAGCAGCTTGGGAGGGGAAGTGTTGAAACATAAAGTAGATAATTTCAAAAGTAACTTATTTTCCCTAATTGCTGATGTTTAATAAGCACTTGTATGCTGAAAACATAAATTTTTGAAGAAAAGGGATGCATGTATAAAATCAGTTAAAATTGGTATGCATTTTTATGTCCAATTTTCTATCAATCCAATGTATCTTTTTTTCCCTCTTGTTTTTATAGGCATGATGGATAATTTATGGATGGATTTGACTGATATATGAAATTTCCAGGTATTTGACTAAACATTAATTTAGTTATTTCAGTGACAGTGTTTTGAGGTGAATTTAACATTTAAATTTACAAACTAAAGAGAAGCAATTTGTTCAATTTAGCAAGACTAATCAAACAAGTTGAAAATCTGAATAGAACTGATGTTCCTTTGAATAAGAAAGATTTTTTCCTGCCTCAGAACCTGAGTTGAAATATGGGTTGTTTTCCTGTCTTCAGACTTAAACAGAAACATTATGGGTCTCAAACCTAAAGGTATTTAGGTGGAAATTATAACATTGGCTTAAGTGGTTCTTTAGTTTGTCAATGGCGTATCTTAGGACATGACAGCCTTCATAGTCATGCAAGTTAATTCCTTATAATAAATAACACATACACAGGCACACATACAAAAAAATACTAGTTCTATTCTCTTGACTACCCTAACTAATAAGGTATTTTTCTCATACTTAGAAGTTAATACATATATACTGATCCACATGTCTGTTTTATATTTTATATAATTTATGAATATGTTACTCTCATTTCAAACCTCCCAACCTCTTTTTCCACAGATTTTAGCAGTACTCATATGTAAATAATTGATGGTAATCTCAAATAGTTTTTCTCATAATTTCCAGGCATATCAGTGAATAATGCCAAGTAAACTTGAATTGCCTCCCCCTTATTTAGATACTTAACATGCCAAGTAAACTTAAAAGTATGACCTATGTGTTAGACACAATGCATCTAAAAAAATGTTGTACTAGAAGTAAATTATAAACACCAACAAATAATAAATTGAATAGTATAATTTTTAATTTATATGTGACAAAAACATACAAAAATGCTATACTGACCAACTTTAGAAATTCTGAATAATATCTTTGCTATGGCTTGAATGCTGTTTTTCCCCTAGGAATTCATGTGTTGGAAAGTTTGTTCCCTATTTAATGATGATGAGAACCTGAGTCATTCAGGACATTTGATACTCTAATCTTAGAAGTAATTAAAGTAGGTCTTGTGGGACTCTGAGTTAGTTCTTGAGATAAAAGATCAAGCCTGAAACCTGAGTCAATTTCTGCCTGTCTGTACCACTCTGCACCATTAGTGATCTTTTTGTCTCTCAGGAAGTACTGTCATTGTAAAGCCATCCACTTTAAGGTCTTTAGAAGTGGGAAACCCTTGTAAGTGATGTACCCTGAAATCTCCAAAATCACACATTAAATAAACATTATTTCTATACAAAGTACCCAGATTTAGGTATCTCATTATAGTAACAGACAGCACACTAATACAATCTTCTTGGATATTAAGAATTAAAAATATTATTTTTGCATATGTCCTTCACTTTATTTGATTTAGATGTAATTGTGTATTTGTCTGTGCATTTCTTACAACAAAATTAAGAAAAACTGGCATTTGTCAAAATTTAAAATTTGATTATAGATAGATAGATAGATAGATAGATAGATAGATAGATAGATAGATTTGTTGGGGAAATGCTTTATAAAAGTATGCCAGTTGGGGGCAACAAGATGATGGAGTGATAAGCAGAAAATAAAGTTTTGCCATTCAGAAGCTGGAATACATCAATTTGAGGAAGTCAAGAAGGAGGGAAGTGAGTCCCCTAGACCCAGGAAAGTTTAGAAAAGCCAGTGAAGAGAGTGAAGAGAGAAACTTCAATGAAAAATAAGGAGGTACCCCCGCAGTGCCTTCTCCCTTAGGTGGAACTCAGTGTGTGGGAAGAGAAGTTCAAACCTGTGTATGTACCTTGACTGCTGGAGACCACATAGGCCTCCACAGAGATTCACAAAAGTGAAAAGGAGTGGTGAACAAGGATTGCACTAATTGGTGGTGAGTGCAGAGGGCTTAGTCATCCTTCAGGAGAAAGTAATTGGTCAGAAAACATCCTGGAGAGGGGACAGCTGAATTCAGAACTCAAGAGAAGCTGCTGGCTCCATCTGCTCCTAGCAGAACTCAGCTCCATGGAAGTGCACTGACTGCTGCAGGAGAATGAGTCTGGTGATGGCCACTTCGAAGTTGCAGGCTTACTGAGAACATACACTACCCTAAGTGAACATGGATCAGAACTTTGTCTCCACATGTTGTGTACTAGTGACAGCAGAGACAAAGCTAGAAGTGGATTTTTTTTCTCTTTCTTACATTTTAGTTACAGTAGTGGTTTAATTGTTGTGTTGTGTTTTCTTTTCTTTTCCCTTTCATTGTTTGATTTTTTTTACATGAGTGGGAACGTGGTTTCTAGCCTCTCTGTGCTTATTGTTCTCTTCTGTCCTTTTTATTGCCTCCTTCTCTCTTTACCTCCAATCTTCTGCACCAGTTTCCCAAAGTTACCATGATCCCCCTTTGTCCTCCAGCCTTATTTCTCATCTGTTCTTCATATTCTACCTTTCTTTTTTTCCCTAGCCTCTCTTAAATTCTAATCCTTGAAGATCAAATTGACATATTAAAGACTTATATACTGCATGTAATTTTCTAGTCTGTTTTATATTTTGCTATATAATCAAAAATCTAGTTCATATGTTGAAAGGTGGCAAATTAGTGGTTAACTGAGCTTGTTGTTTTCTAGACCATTGTAATTGTTGATGGTACCACTTTAACCAAAAGTGACATAATTGCTCTAAACACATATTTTTCCTGGTGTTCTAAGATGGAGCTTCACTAAGGGTCTTAGAAAATACTGTGCCGAAACACCAGGGTCTGGGCCAAACAGGCAGCAACTTCTCACCCCCAACAAATTGAAGAGGTAGGATCTTGTAACAGACTCAAACCACAAAACTGGGTACACCTTCAAGATACTGTTGAGAAATAGTCATGTCCTGAGTGATCTAAATACTAGCGTAAAGCAAACTGCAGAAACTATAAGCATCACCCAGGGAATTAAACGAAGAAAAGAAAATGAGAACACAATTAAACAAGATGGTACCTGAGATATCCAGTTCACCAAAGGCAAATCCAGGTTGCAATGAAGCGAGAAAACCAAAAGCCACCTCCCTGCCCTCTCTAAAGTGGTAACAAAACAGCAATTCAATGAGTCTTTAGAAAAAAATGAAATCAGAAATAATTTCTTAGATAATTACAGAGAGATATCCACAATGAAAACCATGCATAGTGATTCTAGAGCAGATACAGATGAAAAAAATAGAGGAGCTTAATAAAAGTATGGAAACATGAGTGCTCAATATAGATGAGAAGTGGAGTCCATAAGGCAGATTCAAACATATTAAATATTATAAAATTCTCACTCAGGATATCTGCAGTAGATTAAACCAAAGTGAGTTCAGGATCTCATACAGAGAAGACAGGATTGTGGTTAGCAATTATGTAAAGAAAGATTTCTTAAAAATAGTGAGGCACTGTGAGAAATAAATCCAGCAGCTACTAGATGAGGCAAGGAGCAATAATTTTAGATTGATTGGAATCAAAGAAAAAGGAAGAGAACACAAATGGTATCTATATATCATAATGTTATAGGAGAAAACTTCCTTTGTATGGAAATGAATTTGACATGCAGATTTGCAGATAACTGGGGCACATAGAACTCCAGTTAGTCATGATCAAAACAAAAAAAGGCTACAACCAGTCATATCATAATCAGTATTACAGGAATTCAACACAAGAATACAATTTTTAAGCATCTTTGGGAAAAGAATCAAATCACCTACTAAGGAAAACCCATCAAAAACACAGCTGATTTCTCAGCACAAACCATCAAGACAAGGAGAGGTTGGAGTGAAGTATTTTGAATTTTTTTCTTTTTACTTTAAAAATAATAACACAAAACAAAACAGAATGATGCAGATCATAACAAAATAATGCAAGCAACACAGGACTTCAAAACAAGACATCAGAAAATCAACAATGGCTAATTTAATGTCTCTTGTTTTCTTCAAAATAGTTGTCCTTACCTTCAAAACAATAAATTCCAACAAAACAAAGTCATATAAAACCAATCAAAACAACAGAATGAAAAGATTAAATACCTTGAAAACCAGAAAATAGGAAAACAGCAATGACTACCATAATGTCTCCTGTTTCTTTGAAATGGCTGTCAATAATTTTGCACATATTGAAATCAAATGATAGAAAACAGACTAAAACCCATCACAACAAGGAATGAAATCATTATTGGACTTTAAAACAAGGTGATAGGAAATCATCATTGGCTAACATAATGTCTACATTTTTTCAAAGTAGCTATTTATACCATTGCCATAATAAAATCAATTCTTGTAAACATTTCAGGAGAAGTTATAGGCATGTATAAGCTATATATGTATATCTATCCTTTTTGTATCAGAGGGAAAATAAAACAAAAGAAAACAAAATACAAGAAAAATGAGAAAAGAAAAAGACTAATAAATAACAATAACTAACAGCCCTTGCCCCAAAAAACAAAATAGGCCTCCAAAACAAGGTAGTAAAAATATAACTCATGTTGTTATTTTGTATAGTTATCTGCAAAAGAGTTACTCAGATTACCATATATAGATATGCAAAATTGATCTAATCCTTTGAGTGTTAACTGTTTTGTTTCAAGAACTAATAGAATTAGTAGTACAATTATCTTAGCTATCTTAAGTGTGTATTTACATATTTATATCTTTGTTTCTTTTCCCTTCCTTCTTTGCTCCTTTTCCCTGAGTTGTTTTTCCCCTTTGATAAGTTTCTTACTCTTTAACAATATTTATTGAAGATTTTGTATACTATTTATTCTTTCATTTTCTTATGCTAGGGAGATAATATGATATTCACACATGTGTGTTTGATTTATTTCATTCAATAGTTGCATCCATTTACCTATAAAAGCCCAAGTATAATCCTTTTTAGCTGAGCAGTATTCCACTGTATAAAAATACCACATCTTTTTTATCCATCCTTCAGTTGACGAGCATTTGAGTTGTCTCCAAGATTTAGTTGTTACCAATTGTGCTGCTATAAATATGGGTATACATATATCACTCTGGTGTGATGCTTTCAATTCTTTTGGGAATATGCCCAGAAGCCGAATAGCTGGGTCAAGTGAGACTACCAATCCCAGCTTTTAGAGGAACCTTCAGACAGATTTCCACACTGGGTGCACCATAATACTCTCCCACCAGCATTGCAGAAGGGTTCCTTTTTCTCCACAGCTTCCCCTGCATTTGTTATTGATGGTTTTCGTGATCCTGGCCATTCTTTATGGAGTGAGATGTTTTAATTTGCATTTCTCTAATGACCAATGATGTTGTATAATTTTTTCATGTATTCATTTGCCATTTGTATTTCTTCAGATAAGAATTGTGTACTCATCTCAGATGTCCATTTTTGGATTTTGTCTTTGGATTTTGAGGGTCTGATTCTTTTAATTAATATATATTGACTAAGATTTTTTCCCAATTCATGAATTTTCCTTTCATTCTGCTATAGATTTATTTTAACATATAAAAGATTTTTAATAAGAAGAGGTCTGAGTTGTGGATTCTGGGATCTATTTCCCATGCAGTTTGATTTCTGTTCATTAAGTCCCTACTTACTCCTATGTCTTCAAGATTTCTACCATCCAGCAGATTTAACTTTTCTGTTTTAACATTTAGATCTTTGATCCATATTGACTGTAATTCAGTACATGGTGTTAGGCATGGTTCTAGGCTTAGATTTTGGCATATGGAAAGCCAGTTTTTCCAGCACAACATATTAAGGAGGCTATTTTTCTTCCAGTGAACCTTTGTAAAATCTAAAGTGGCTGAGTCTGTTTATACTCTTGGTTGTAACTTCTAATTTATTCCATTGATCTTCATACTTGCTTGTATTACAGTACCACACTGATTTTATCACAGTAGCTTTGAAGTATAACTTCAAGTCAGGGATTGTGAGCCCTCTTGCCTTGCCTTTTTGGCTCACAATTGCCTTTGCTATTTCAGGGCTCTTCTGGTTCCAGATGAATTTCACAAATGTTTTCTCTAGATCTCTGAGGAATGCGAATGGCATTTTGATTGGAATTTCATTAAATCTGTATATAACAACTTTGGGCAAAATGCCATTTTTGCATTGTTTGTTCTTCCTATCCATGAACTATCCATTTTCTGTGATCCTCATTGATTTCTTTTTTGACAGTACTGTAATTTTCACTGAATAGATCTTTTACTACCTTTGTTAGATTAATTCTTAAGTATTTCATTTTTTTGGATGCTATTGTGAAGGGTGTGGCTTCTCTTATTTCTCAGTGAGTTTGTTTTTTGTGTAGCAGGATGATATTGATTTCTCAGTGTTGGCTTTGTATGAAATTACAATATTAAATTTGGTTATTACAACTAGCAATCTTTCAATGGAGTTTTGGGGGTCTTCTATATAGGGCATCATGGCATCTGCAAATAATCATAATTTAACTTTTTATTTTCCAATCCTAATTCTTCTTTATTTCTCACTCATATAATTGCTCTGCTTAATGTTTCCATCACTGTATTGAATAGGAGTGGAAATAGAGGACTTTCATGTCTTGTTCTTGATTTTAGATTAAAAGCTTTGATGTCTGATCATTTAATATTAGCTGGTTGCTGGTTTATCATAGATGGCTTTTATTAGATTGAGGTAAAGACTATATTTTCTGTAGGGTTCTTATCATGAATAAGTGTTTGACTTTAACAAAATCTTTTTCTGCATCTGTTGAAATGATCATACGATTCTTATCTTTGGCTCTATTGATGTGATGTACTTGGTTTATTGATTTTTGTATGTTGAAGCATCCCTGCATTCCTGGAATGAATGCCACTTTGTTGAGGTGTATAATTTTCTTGATGGCTTGCTGCATTCTGCTTGCAAGCAATTTATTGAGGATTTTTACATCTACGTTCATTAGGAAGATTGGCTTGCAGTTTTCTTTTATGTTTGGTCTTTATCTTCAGTTTTAGGGTAAAGCTTGATTCAAGTAATGAGTTAAGGATAATTGCTTCCTTTTCAATTTCATTGAAGAGTTTGAAGAGTTGGCATTTAGTCATCTTGAATTTCTTGTAGAATTCACCTGTGAATTCACCAAGACCTGTGTTTCTCTTTGTTGGTCACATTCTAATTAAATTTTCATTTTCATTAATTGAAATTGGGTTATTCTGCAGTTTTACATATTCCTGATCCAGCTCTGTTAATGCATATATTTTTAGGAATCTGTCCATTGTTGCTGCATTGTGGAAACTAGAAGAGTAGAGTTTTTAAAAGTAGATATTGATGATCTTCTGTATTTCAACAGGGTCTGTAGTGATTTTTTTCCTTTTCATTCCTTACAGAATGAATTTGACATTTTTTTTTACTTAAAGAGGAAAAAATCAGAAAAAGGATAGAAATTTTACAGAATTTTAAAAAAAGATAAACTGTAAGAAATCACTAGTAGACAAATTAAATATTGTTCTTTTAGAAACAGTTGTTTAAGTTACAAAATTAAAGCACACAAAGTGGACACTCAAGCAGTGAGACTGCAAACAGATCTGTAAAACAATCTAACAAGAACTTAGTAATATGGTTTTCAATCCTAAACACTTAAATATACATGCAGTTATATGTTTTATAGCACTTCCTATTTCCTTTTTTTACAATAGCAATTATACATTATTAAAATTTTATTTAAAGAGAAGAAAAAAGCAAAAAAGAAAAAAGGGTAGCAACAATACATAATTCTAAATGAAATAAAGAAAAAGAAAGGAAAAAGAGAAAAAACATACTAAGAAATCATAGCTTATAAATTACATATTGTCATCTTGGATGTAGTTGTTAAAGTTACAAAGTTAAAGGATACATAGTAGACATTCAAACAGTGAGACTGCAAACAGTTCTCAAAGATGCAACAAAAGTCAGCAATATGGTTGTCTATTTTACACACTCAAACATACATGCAGTTATATCCCTTAGAGCACTTTCTTTTCCTCTCTTTTTTGCAATAGCAAATACACAGTTTGGTTTTATTACACTTATAGTTATTATTTACTTTTTATACTAGAGACACAATATGATATTTATAAATATGATTCTTATTTGTTTCAGTAATGAGGATAGTCTCAAGTTGTCTCCATTTACCTATGAAGGCCTCAAGATCATCCTTTTTTATAACTGAGTAATATTCCATTGTATACAAATGCCATATCTTTTTCATTCACTCTGCAGTAGATGGGCATCTTGGTTGTTTCCAAGATTTAGCTATCACAAATTGTGCCTATTTGAACATGGGTGCACATATATCACAGTGGTATGAAATTATCAGTTTTTATGGGAAAATACCCAGGAAGGGAAGAGCTGGATTGAATGGGGTTTCCAATCCTGGTCTTCTGAGAATTCTCCCTATGGATTTCCATAATGGTTGCACCAGTCTACATTCCCACCAACAGTGGAGCAGTGTTCCCTTTTGCCCGCATCCTCACCAACATTAGTTATAAGTTGATGTCTTGATGGCCACTATTCTTTCCAGAGTGAGGTGAAATCTCAATGTTGTTTTAATTTTCATTTCTCGAATGCGCAGTGATGGTGAACATTTCTTCATGTATTTATTTGCCATTTCTATATCTTCCTCTGAAAACTTTGTGTTCATCTCACATGCCCATTTTTGGAGAGGGTCTTTGAATTTGGGGTGCTGGATATTTTTCAGTTCTTTATGTATTCTTGATATAAGTCCTTTGTCTGAGGGAGTGCTGGCTAAAATGCTTTTCCACTTGGTGAGTTTTCTTTTCACTCTGTTGGTGATTTCTTTTGAAGTGCAGAAACTTTTCGATAATATGAGATCCCAATCGTTGATTCTTTGAGCTGTTTCCCGTACAGATTGTGTTTTGTTCATGAATTCTCTGCCTACATCTATGTCTCCAAGACTTCTACCTACCTAGTCTTCCAGTAGATTTAGTGTTTCTATTTTAATATTTAGGTCTTTGATCCATTTAGACTTTAGTTTTGTGTATGGAGATAGCCTTGGAACTAGTTTCAGTCTTCAGGGTGTGGATAGCCAATTTTTCCAACACCATTTATTAAAGAGACTATCTTTCTTCCAGTGGACATATTTAAACCCTTTGTCAAATATCAGGTGGCTGAGTTTCTTTGTAGTTGTGCTTTCATCTTCCAATCTTTTCCATTGATCCTCAGGTCTATTTCTTTGCCAGTACCATGCTGATTTTATCACTGTGGCTTTATTGTACTTTTTCAAGTCAGGAATTGAGATGCATTCTGCCTTGCTTTTGTTGCCCAGAATTGCCTTTGCTATTCTAGGTTTCTTCTCTTTCCAAATGAATTATAGGAGTATTTTTTCTAGATCTGTGAGGTATGTCAATGTTATTTTGATTGGGATTGCGTTAAATCTGTATAACAGTTTGGGGAATATGGCCATTTTCACAATGTTGGTTCTTCCTAACCAAAAGCAAGGAATGTCCTTCCATTTTCTAATATATTCTTCAATCTCCTTTTTCAGCATAGTATAATTTTCAGCATATAGGTGTTTTACATATTTAGTTAGGTTGATTCCTAAGTATTTCATTTTTTAGATGTTATTGTAAAGGAAGATATTTCCATAATTCTCTCTCAGTGAGTTTTTTGTTTGTGTATAGGAATGCTATTGATTTTTGATCATTGACTTTGAATCCAACTACACTGCTGAACTTATTTCTTACCTCTAGTAGTCTTTTAATGGAGTTTTTTGTGTCTTCTATATAGAGTATCATGTCATCTTCAAATAGTGATAATTTAACTTCTTCCTTTCCTATCTTTGCTCCTTTTATTCCTCTCTCTTATCTGATTGCCCTGGCTAGTGTTTACAGAACTATATTGAAAAAGAGTGGTGATAGTGGACTTGTCTTGTTCCTGATTTTAAAGTGAAAGCTTTCAGTTTTTGTCCATTTACTATAATGTTAGCTGTTGGTTTGTCATAGATGGCCTTTGTAAGGTTGAGGTAGACAACGTGCATTACAAGTTTCTGAAGGTTTTTTATCATGAACATGTGTTGAACTTTATCAAAAGCTTTTGCTGCATCTATTGAGATGACCATGTGGTTTTTGTTTTTAACTCTGTTGATGTGGTGTATTATATTTATTGATTTGCATATGTTAAACCATCCCTGCATTCCTGGAATGAACCCCATTTGGTCATGATGTATAATCTTCTGGATGATTTGCTGCATTCTATTTGCAAGCATTTTGTTGAGAATCTTTGCATCAGTGTTCAATAGTGAGATTGGGCTATAGTTTTCTTTTTTGGTTGGGTCTTTCTCTGGTTTTGGTATCAGAGTAACACTTGCCACCAGGAATGATTTAGGGAGGATTGCTTTCTTCCGAATTTCAATGAAGACTTTAAGGAGTATTGGCATTAAATCTTCTCTAATTTTTTTGTAGAATTCAGCTGTGAATACATCAGGACCTGGGCTTTTCTTTGTTGGTAAGTTTTAATTACATTTTCAATTTCAATAGCTGATATTGGGTTGTTTAAAATTGCTAAATCTTCTTGGCTGAGCTTTGGTAGTTCATATGTTACTAGAAATATGTCCATTTCCTCTGTGTTTTCCACTGTATGTGAGTAGAGTTTTTCAAAATAGATATTCATGGCCTTTTGAATTTCCACAGTATCTATAGTAATTTCTCCTTTTTCAGTTCTTATTGCTTGAATTTGGGTTTTTTTCCTTTTTTCTCTTGATAATATTAGCTAGGCGTTTGTCAATTTTGTTTATTCTCTCAAAAAACAGCTTTTTGATTTATTAATTATTTTTATTGTTTTTTTTGTTTTGTTTTGTTTGTTTGTTTGTTTTTTAGTTTCAAGTGCATTGATTCCTGCTCTAATCTTTACAATTTCCTCTGTTCTATGAGTTTTGGGTTTAACATGCTCTTCTTTTTCTAGAAGGTAGAGATGGAGCATTAGGTTGTTTATTTGTGCTCATTCTGTTTTCTTGATATGACAGTTTATTGCTATATATTTCCCTCCTAAGACTGCTTTCATTGCATCCCACAGATTACAGTATCTTGTTTCTGTATTTTCTTTGAATTGTAGGTACTGCTTTATTTCTACTTTAATTTCATCTGTAGCCCACTGGTTATTCAAAAGGCTGCTATTTAATTTCCATGTACTTATGCAGGTTTTGCAATTTCTTTTGCCATTATTTTCCAATTTCAGTGCACTATGGTCAGATACTATGCATGGTATGATTTCAATACCTTTGCATTTATTTAAGAATGATTTATCGGATAATATATGGTCTATTTTGGAGAATATCCCGTGTGCAGCTGAGAAGAATGTGTATTCTGATGTGGTTGTAAATGTCTACTAAGTCCAATTGCTCACAGATATGACTCAGTTCTGTTATTTCTTTGCTGACTTTTTGTCTAGTTGATCTATCTCTTTGTGACAGGGGGCTATTAAGATCTCGTGTTATAATTGTGTTCTTGTGTATTTGGTTTTTCATGTCCATTAGTATCTGTCTTTTATAATTGGGTGTTCTTTTATTTGGTGCATATATATATATATATATAATTGTTAGTTGTTCCTCTTGAATTTTTCCACTAACGAGTATGTAGTGACTTTCTCTATGTCTTTTAATCAATTTAGGTTTAAAGTTCATGTTGTCTGCAAATAGAATAGATATCCCTGCTTTTTTCTGAGTTCCAGTTGCATGGAATACTGTTTTCCATCCTTTGATTCTTAATCTATGAGTTTCATTTTGGGTCACATATGTTTCTTGTATATAGTATATTGTGGAATACTATTTCTTGATCCATTCTGTCAATCTATTTCCTTTTATAGGTGAACTGAGACCACTTTTTTATTTAAAGAGAAAAAAATGTAAAGGTAGAGATAATACAGAATTTTAAAAGAGATAAATAGTAAGAAATCACTGGTTGATAAACTACATATTGGCCTCTTAGAAATAGTAGTTCAAGTAACAAAATTAAAGCCTACAAAGTAGATATTCAAATAGTGAGACTGTAAACAGCTATGCATGCATGAGTCTCTACATGTATTTCTATAAAGATAAAGCTTTAAAATCTAACTGAGATCAAGTAAATAATACCTAAATAAATATCATGTCTGAGGATTTAAAAACTCATTTTTTAAATTTAATGAGAAACAAAAGCATGTAAAGGGTAGAGGTAATACAGAATTCCAAAAAAAAAAGATAATAAGAAATCACTAGTTGATAAATTACATGTTGTCCTCTTAGAAATAGTTGCTCAAGTTACAAAATTAACGCATACAAAGTAGATTGTCAAACAGTGAGAGTGTAAACAGCTATGCATGCATGAATCTCTGCATGAATTTCTATACTTTCTGTATTAGAGGGAAGAACAAAACTTAGTAAGACAAAACAAAACAAATTCCTATAAAAACATGAAACCAAAAAGTCATATAAAACCATAGTACAAGGTGATGTACAATGATTACTGTGTTGTTTATTATCTTCAATAGAATGTCTACATGATCAGGCATAATTGAATATAGCAGTATAATTGAGTATATCATTAAATAATGCTAGTATTAAAAATAAAACATTGTAGACAATATAAAACTTCAAAGACAGGTAATAATCAAACCATAGTGGATATTCTAGTGGAACTTGTCATCTTAAATGCAGTTGCCTATACTCTCAGACTTGATACTATCAATCATAACAAGTTTGAATAAAATCTATCAATACAAAACCATGATCCAACAAACCATATTTGATTACAATCAATCACGGTAAAACAGTGTGGGTTTTACAGAGCTTTAGATTAAGTTAATGGGAAATAAGGATGATTACCATACTATATCCTGTTATTTTTGGGATTACTGTCAGTGCCCTCAAATCTAGCACAGGTAGAATGACTGGAACAGAATATAATACATCTAAGCAGAGTAGTGTGAGTAATGTGGGTTTTAAATCCTGATGCACTATTAACAATATAGCATATCAAGGCCATCTATGTTAGAGTTTCTAGTTATCCTTCTCTGCCTCATTTCTGCCATGCTGTTTTCCTGCCTTTGTTTGTCTACTTTCCTCCTTCATTCTACTGCCTGCCCTGTTCATTGAGGCCTTTCTGCCACTGTTCCTAAAATCCTGGTATTTTTTCTTTCTCTCTATAGAATGTCCTTCAGTATTCTCTGTAGGGTTGGATTGGTGGTCACAAACTTGCCCAGTTCCTCTTTGTCATGGAAGCATCTTGTTTCTCCATCAATTTCTAGTGACAGTTTTGCAGGGTACATCAATCTGGGCTGGCGGTTATTCTCTTTCAGGGCTTTGAATACTTCACTCAAAGCTCCTCTTGATCTGATGGTCTGTGTTGAGAAGTCAGCCGTGATTCTGATGGGCTTACCGTTATAGGTAATCTGTTTCTTTTCTCTGATGGCTTTTAATATTCTCTTTTCATACTGAATTTCTGGCATCTTGATTATTATATGTCTGGGTGTAGATCTGTTTTGGTTGTAGGTGGCTGGGGTTCTGTATGCCTCACACAACCGAATGCCATTTTCTTTTCCCATGCTTGAGAAGTTTTCCTTAATTATTTCCGTGAATAGCCTTTGTAATTCACCTGTATGTATTCCTGCTTCTTCGTTCACTTTTTTTATTCTTAAATTGTAGATTCTCTTGTCATCTTCTAGCCTTTGTATTATTACTGCCTGTTTCCTTGTTATTTTTAAGAGATCTTTCCTTTCATGGTCACACACTGCCAACTTGTCTTCAAGTTTTGATAGTCTATCCTTAATTTCTTTTAAGGAGTTTTGCCAGCTTTCAATGGGGTTTTTAATTTCCTGGTAGTCTCTTTGAATCTGTTTCATGTATTCTATATTTTCTTTATATTCTTTATCGAATGTTTCTCTCCTTTTTTTGTGTTCCTCCCTTCTTCCGTCTGTATCATCCTGAGAGATGCTTCCTGAGAGCATTTCTTCTATTACTCTATTCATCCTGCTTTGCGTGATTTAATATTTCAGTTTTGAGCTCATCTACAAGGTCCTGAAGATAGCTCTTAATGTCCATTGAAGCCATGTCTGATGTTGTGTGTTTGCCACCCTCAGTTACCCTTATTTTTCCTTCTCCTGGTTCAGTGTTCTCAGGGTTCTGGGCTGGGGCTTCCTCCCACCTCTCTCCTGTCATGGCCCTGGATTCCTCACACAGGTTATAGTGTGGGTCCCAGCCCCCTTCCCTGTTGGCTAAGGCTCCTCCAAAGCACACTGGCAAGGGCCCTCTGCCCTCTCCTGCCTGCTTTTGTGACTGAGGTATAAGCAGGCTGCATATGCCTGCCCCTCCCCACTGGGCCAACCAAACTTCAGGTTCCTTCACCCAGTTGGTGTGTGCTAGGCACAGGGATTCGATTTGGGATGGCTCATTGGGTCCCAGCCAGGGGCGTGGCCCAGTCCAAGCAAATCCCAGGAATCTGCTGTGGGGAAGGATCAACCAACTGATGTCACTGCCACTCCCAGTTCAGGCTCCTCCTACCAGATTCCAGCATGTAGCCCATTTGGTCACACCCCTCCCATGTGTGGGGGGGTGTCAACTGAGACCATTTTTAATTATGGATATCACTGATATGTACTGGCTTGGCTTAGCTATGTTATGTGACAGTTGTTTCTTTCTGCTTTTCCTACCTGGTGGTTTCTTTCTGTTGTTGTTTTGGGGATTGTGGTCATTTTTATCTCTGTCTAATGTGTCTTTCAGTACTCTTTCTAGGGTTGGTTTGGTGGACATGAATTTCTTCAGTTGTTCTTTGTCATGGAAGTAACTTATTCCTCCATTAAATTTGAGTGAAAGTGTTGCTGGGTACAACAATCTGGGTTGAAGGTTGTTTTCTTTCAGGGCTTGAAATACCTCACTCCAGGCTCTTCTTGACTTAAGGGTTTGTGCTGAAAAGTTTGCCATGATTCTAATGGGCTTTCCTTGATAGGTCAGTTGTGTCTTTTCTCTGACAGCTTTTAGTATTCTGTTTTTATGCTGTATGTCTGAGATTTTAATTATTATATATCTGTTATTGTATTTATGTTAATTGTGACTGTTTGGTGTTCTATATGCCTCACTTATCTGCATATCAGATTCTTTCACCATGTTTGGGAATTTTCTGCAATTATTTCTGTAAATATGTATGTCATTTGCCTGGTCTCCTGTATCTTCAATAATGCCCATTATTCTTATAGTTTTGCTCTTTGCATCATCATGAAACTTCTGGATTGTCATTTCATGCTGCTTTGTTATTTTTAAGAGTTTTACCCTTTCTTCATCACTAATTGAGATCCTGTCCTCAAGGCTCGAAATCCTATTCTCAGCTTCCTTTGCACGCTTTCAATGGATCTTTTTGTTTCTTGAATGTCTCTTTGAGTTTGTTTCATGAATTATGCTTGTTTTCTATATTGTTCACTCCAGGTTTTAATCAGTTTCAGATGCTCATGTACTTTTTTTGTCTATTTCTTCTTTAGCTGCATTCAAAAACTCCTTTACTTAGTTTGTTATTTCTATCTTTATATGGGAGAGCACTTCTAATTTGATTTCTTCTATAGCCTGATGGAGTTGTGTTTTTATTTCACTCACTCTCTTTTCAGAGATTCCCAGTGTGTTACTTTTGACTTCCTGTATTTCAATGTCTCCTGTACTCGCTTCTGGTGAACTATATGTTTGAGACTTCATTTTGCTTTTTTGTTTTGTCATTTTCACTCTGCCTGATATTTTCTATATGTCGGAGGGGATCACACACACTCTTTTTAGACTCACCAAGGTCTTAGAGTTTGTTGGAGTGGATTTTACTACTAGCCCTTTTTATTCCCTGTACACCTCTATTTTAGGGGCATACTCACCACAGTGACACAGTTAACCTGCTGCAGTCCAAGGTTCACCACCTGGGAACTAAGTTTCAAGTTTTTCTACACTTACTGGAGCCTGCTGAGGTCTTCTGATGTTCCAGGTGGGAGGGCAGGACCAGCAGAAGCAGTCCAGGGCAGTTTTCATCCTGGGATGGGCTTCCGTGATGTTCCCAGTGGCAGGGCAGGCCCACCGGGGAGGTTCCAGGCAGCTTATGGATGACACAGGCCTCTGGGATGTTCCAGGTGGCAGGGCAGTCCCACAGTGGAGTTTCCAGGCAGCTTATGCCTGAGATGGGCTTCCTGGGTTTTCCCGGTGGCAAGGCAGGCCCACAGAGGAGGTTCCAGGCAGCTTACACCTGATGCCAGCTTCTGAGTTGTTCCTGGTGGCAGGGTGGACCCACCTGAATTTGAGTTTTTTCTTTCTTTTTTAAAATAAGGTTGGCTAGGGCTCATCAATTTCATTTATTCTTTCAAAGAACCAACTCTTTGCTTAATTCTTTTTTTCTTATTCTTTATTGAATTGATCTTTGCTCTCAACGTTGTAATTTCCTCCCTTATTTTAATTTTGTATTCAATTTGCTTTTCTCTTTCTAGATGTTTGAGGTGTAGTATCAATTTGTTTATTTGTGTTCATTCTATTTTCCTGATATGGGAATTCACCACAATAAATTTCCTTCTGAGGACTGTTTCACTGCATCTCACAGGTTCTGGAAATTTGTATTCATATTTTCCTTTGCTTGTAGGTATTGTGTAATTTCCTCTTTGAATTCTTCTGTGACCTACTGGTTGTTCAAGTGCATATTATTTAATTTGTATGTGTTTTTGGAGTTTTTGCAGTTTCTTTTGTCATTATTTTCCAGTTTCATGGCAATATGTTCATATAACATGCATGAGATAACTTCTGTTCTTTTGCATTTACATAAGCATATTCTATGAGCTAGTATATTATCTATTTTAGAGAATACCTGTGTATAGTTGAGAATAATGTGTATTCTGATGTTTTTGAAAGTACCACTGACTGTACCTGTATACTAAGTCCATTTGCTCACAAATTTAATACAATTCTATTATTTCTTTGATGATTTTTTTGCCTAACTAATCTGTCTTTTTGTGTCCATGGAGAATTCTGGTTTCCTGTTATAATTGTGCTATTCCATATTTTATTTTTGTTTCTATTAATTTTAACAAATACAATGTTACCATATTTGGTGCATACATATTTAGGATTGTTATCACTTTGTCTTGAAATTTTCCCCTAACATGTATGTATTAACCTTCTTTATCTCTTTAGATCATTACTGGTTTGAAGTTCACATTGATAGCAGACAAATTAACTACTCCTACTTTGGGGGGTTCTTGTTGCATGAAGTATTGTTTTGCATCCTTTGACTTTAATTGTATCAGTTTTTTTTTTAGGTTTCTTGTATACAACATATCATTGCATATTGTTTCTTGATCCAATCTGCCAGTCTGTTTCTTTTAATTGGTGAACAGAGGCAATTGACATTAATTGTTATAGCTGATATACATTGGCTTGTTTTTCTCCTGTAATCATTCTGCTGTCGATTCTTTACCTTTTCCCTCTCTTTAGTTGTTTGATTTGCTTAGTGGCACTTTTCTGTTGGGGTTCTTGTAGTTGTAGTTGTTGTTATGTCTATGTAGAATATCTTTCAGTATTCTTTGCAGTGTTGGTTTGGTGGTCATGAAGTTCTTCAGCTGTTCTTTGTTGTTCTTAATTCTCTATCAATTATGAAGGATAGTTTTGTAGAGTATATCAATCTGGGTCTGGAAGTCATTTTCCTTCAGAAAAATATTTCACTTCATGCTCTTCTTACTTGAATGTTTGTCTTGAGAAGTCTGCTGTAATTCTGATGGGATTTATTTTATAGGTGATTTGTTTCTTTTCTCTAACAGCTTTAAATATTCTGTTCTTATGCTGAATTTCTTGGATGTTGATTATTATATGTCTGAGTGTAAATTTACTTTGGTTATGGCTGATTGTAGTTCTATATGGTTCACTGATCTGTATGTCAGTTTCCTTTACCATTTTTGGGAAGTTTTTCTCTATTAATTCTGTAAATATTCTTTTCATACCATTTGTATTGTCACCTTCCTTTTCATTTATCCCTATTAATCTTATATTGTTTTTCTTTACATCTTCTTACAACTGTTGAATTGTTATTTCCCTATTTCTTGTTATTTTTGAAAGATCTTTACTTTCCTGTTCACTAACTGCAATCTTGTCTTTGAGATCTGAAAGACTGTCTTCTCATTCATTGAGGAGATTTGCCAGTTTTCAATGTAATTTTTGATTTCCTAAACATCTCTTTGAATCTGTTTCACGCATTCTTTTTTTCTTATATTATTCATTTAAGGTCTTCAGTATTTTGCAGTGCTGTTCTATTTTGTTAAATACATCTTTTTGAGATTTGCTCAGCAATTATTGAATTATGTTTATCATTTCTTGTTTTGCCTGGGTGAATATTTTTTGATCTGAGTTCCTTTGCAGCTTCATGGATTTGTTTCCTTACTTTAGTTGCTAACATTTAGGAGGTTTCAGGTGCATGGCTTAAACTGTCTTCTCTGTCCATGTCTCCTTGGCCTGCTTAGGAAGGACAGGACTTTGACATTGCATTTTGCTTTTTTATTTTTCATTTTCCTGTATTCCTATAGCACAGCTCAATACAAAGTCTCATTTTTTTCTGGGTTGATTATGGCTTTCTATACCACAGGAGTTTCCTCAGATAAGTGGTGTCATTAGGCAGGTTCTATTGGGTCCCTAGTGGCACTTGTAATCTCCCCCAATTGGGAGAGTATACTGTGGAACTTCAGAATACCCCATATGCCACACTGAAGCTCCCTGGCTGCTTGAGGTTGCTGGCCACAGCTCTACCATGTTCTGAGTGACACATTAAGACTGAATGACTAAGTGGAGTATGCTATGTAGACATTCAGCTCATGTCACTTGGTTCCTCAAATTTCCCCAGCTGCTTTGTGTCACTGATTTGGCCCTTACCATGTTCCATGCAATATACTAAGGCCTTCAGTTCATATCATGCAGTCTGCTGAAGCTCACCAGCTGCTGGTGTTACTAAGCAGGGCCCAAGCAGTTGACTGAAAGGCCAAATGTCCCCCACTTTTTGTGGATGATGGGCAGGGTCCTAACAGATGCTGAGTGAGGTACAAAGTCTGCATGACTAGGTAGATTTTGCTGTGCATGCCTTCAGCTCATTCTACTCAGAATGCAGAATCTTCCCAGCTACTTGGGGTCACTGGACTGGGCCCAACTAAGACCAGAGCAACTTACCAAAAGTCTCAGGCTGTTTGGAGATGTTGGGCATGTCCCTGCCAAGTTGTGAGCAAGGTTCTTAGGATGCACATCTCTGCAGAGTTCACTGTGCAGGCCTTCAGTTCATGCCACTTAGGGCACAGCATCTCCCCAGCTATTTTGGGTCACTGGGTGGAGCCAAACTAAGTATTTCAAGTTTTAAAGTATTTCAAGTTTTAAACTTCAACCTAGATTCAAAACTGGTCAAACAATGAGATTATTCCACGACATGGAACATCGGAGGAAATTTATGACCTCCAAACCAGCACTCGAAAGTGTTTTGAAGGACATTCTAGAAAAAAGATAACAAGGACTACAACATCATGCATTCCAACAGAAGGAATCCACCAGAAAAGGCAACCAGAGAAAGGGATAAAAGTCTAGGGAAGCCAACAACATAAAAATAAGATAAGTATAGGTCAATATATATCAGTTATAGCTATCAATGATGAAGGTCTCAATTCACCAATCACAAGACACAGACTGGTAGAATACATCAAGCAGCAAGATCAAACAATGTGCTGCATACAGGAGACACATTTAATTCATAAAATAATTCACTGACATAAAGTTAAAGGATGGAAAACAATACTAAATGTGGTAGTAACCCCAAATAATAAGAATCTGTTCTATTTTCAGGCACAGTTAAATTCAAGCCAAGACTGATTACTAGGGATAAATAACATCACTTCATCCTTGTAAGGTAGGTAATCTAAGAGGAAGTGATAACAATCATAAATAAATATGCAACAAATACCAGTGTACATACCTACATAAAATAAATATCAATGGACATTATAATCAAATAGGTAGTAATACAATTTTATTATGGGACCTCAATACCCCACTGTCACAAAAATATTAATCAACTAGTAAAAACAGCAATTTAATATTAGAACTGAACCAAACTTTTGAACAGATGGACTCAGTATGTGTCTACAGAGTATTCTTATACCAAGATAGTAGAATACACATTCTTCTTGGTTGCACAAGGGATGTTTTGCCAAATAGACCATACATTAGCTCACTTAACATGCTTAGACAAATTCAAAGGAATTGAAATTAGCCCATGCATATTATCAGATCATAGTGTAATGAAATTGGAAATTAATGGTAAAAGAAACCACAAGAACTTCATAAGCATATGGAAATTAAATAAAATTTCCTTAATAAAAATTGGGTCACAGGTGAAAGTAAAGAAGAAATTAGACAGTGTTTACAATTAAACCATGATTGCAATACAACATACCATAAATGATGGGACACAATGAAAACAGTATATAATGGTTATACATCATGTCAAGTTGAGAACTCTAGAAGTGTAACTGAGTGACTCAGCAGTTCTACATCTTTGTGTGTAGAGAACAAGTCTTTACCACTCTAGGATGTTCAGTATGTCAACTGGAGAACTTTAGAAGTTTAATTAAGTGATTCATCCAAGAGCCAGGGTCTTCATTTTATGGACATCCTGAGCCTGTGCAAGAGGAAGGCTCAGAAATGATGTGAGTGATATACTCAACTGGTGGTGGTAGCCACTTACAATATTAGGAAAAAAAGGCTTACTTCAACTTCTTTATGCTCTTGTTGCATTTTCTGCCTTCTACCATCTTGAAGTATTGCCACTGTGCCATGCCACACTGCCTTGGTGCCAACTGATTATGGACTTAAACCTCTACAAACTGTTAGCTAAATAAATCTTTCCTTCCTTAATTTTGAGTGTCTGGTATTTTGTTTCAACAATTAGAGAAAAAGTAATCAAGACAGAATTTGGTACCAGAGAATTGGGGTCATTACTGTGACTGTACCTGATAATGTGATTGAAAAGACTTTGGAAATGGCTTGTGGAAAGAATTTGTAAATGTTTGGAGATGTTTCCTGAAAGAGTAATGCTGGAATACCTTAGGGTGCTTTGTATGGGAGATTTTGGTAAGAACTCAAAAGACTAAAGGGCTGATAGAAATCCTGTTGATGAAGACAAAGTTTGGGAGATTTCTGCTAGGAAAGACTGCATTGGGTGCTAGACCAGAGTTGATGTATGTTATGACTTGGCAAAAAGTTTGTCTGTATTTTGCTCATGTCCAGAGACTTTTCCTGAGATTAATATTAAAGGTTCTGGACTAATTAATCTGGTAGAAGAAATTTCAAAACAGTTGAATATTGAGGCTCTGGCATGGTTATTGTTGGGGCTTGTAGGCTGATTTATATTGAGAATTAAGAGCAACAAGCCAAGCAGGATGTTTAAAAATGTTGTAAGTTAGGCCAGAAATGAAGCTCCAGTAAAGCTATGGAGTAGAAAGATAGAACTGAGGTGGTCTTGATTTCCAATGAAAAAAAGAACATAAAAGATGGTCTGAATGCATCACAAGAAGCAGCAAGTCTCCACCCTTTGCAGCTTCAACAGCAAAAGTGAAAGACTGCTCACATAAGAAAACCACAGAGCCCCATGCTCCAGAATTGCAGCAAGCATAAAAAATTTCTTCCTCAGAATTGGATGCAGAGTTTCCAGGAATCCAAGCTCTCAACTCCTACAACCAAAATAGCAAAATGTCTGGCTACTACTCCAGCCTCAGTAGACCTTGGTATCATCCACATGGTGCAATTATGGGTGCATGCAGAATACAAGAGTTATGGGGATAAGAATGTTTCTTGCACAATTCCAAAAACCCTGGGATGCCAGGCAGGGCAGTGTGTAAATCTATGAGTGTGAAGCCACAGGTGAAGTGGAGACCCCAGAAGTTTGGAAAAGTCAGGAATGAGGATGATCTAGGGAAATCTTCAAAGAGGGATCAAAGGAAGCCCAAGAGAAAAATCATCGAGCTTACCCACAAGAAGTAATGTTAGGGTGGAACCATGAAAGACCTTTTGGAGTTCATGATTTGACACAGATGGCATCAGATGATGGACATGTACCCACAGGATTTAATGTTTGCTCTGCTAGATTTTGTACTTGTTTTTGTCAAAATATATTTTATTACTACCTGTAAATTTTTGAATGAAAATGTTTATTTTGTGCGGATGAATGATGGAAGTGTCTAATTTTTCATTTGTACAGGTGCTTGAAACTAAGCATTTGCCTTACATCTTGGAGAAGCCTTGGACTTGAACTTTTCAGCAACACTGAAACTGTTAGGACATTGGCAAGTCTTGTAGATGGACTACATGCCTTTTGCACAAAAAGATGTGTGGCAGTCTTTGGGGAGCCAGGGACAGAATTTTTTTAAATTAACTATAATTTTGATAGACTTAATACTGATTCTTATGGATTGTTAAACCTGCATTATAACAATCAAGCTATTATACAATAAGAATAATCATGTCTTTGTATCTGCTGACCACTTTAAAGAAATGTGTCTGGTTGCCAAATTTGTAAGTGGTGCATTGTAATGGTTGATATATTGTGCCAACTTGGGAATTCTAAAAGCTTAACCTAATTGACTCAGTAGTTCTATATCCCTGGATGTAGAGGACATGCCTTTACCTCTATAGGATGTTCATTGTGCCAATTTGAGAAGTTCAGAAATTTAACTATATGATTCAGCAGGGACCAAAAGTCCTCATTTTTGTAAACATCCTAACGTTGTGCAAGAGGAGAGCACATAAATGATGTGAGTGCTACATCCACCTGGGTGTGGCAGCCTGCTCAGAATATAAAGGACAAAAAGAGGCTTGCTTCTCCCCATTTTTCAATTTTTGCTTTTTCTATTTTCTGCCACTTCAAACTGTTGCTCCTGTGCAATCTGCCCTACCCAGAGCCAGCAGATGGTGGCCTGAAACCTTCATATATTGTGAGCTAAAAATTTCCTGCATTAACTTTGGGTGTTGGATTTTGTGCCCCAGCAGTGAGAAAAAATAACCAAGACACAGTTCTAAGAGGGAAATTTCTAACAGTGAATATTCATATCAAGAATATAGTGCAAACACAAACAAACTGCTGATTGCTGAACCTCAAATTTCTGCAGAAAGAAGAGCAGACTAAGCCAAACACTCATACTAGAATGGAAGTTATAAAGATTGGAGCAAAAATCCATGCATTGGAGACTAACAATCAATGAATCAAAGAGTTGGTTCCTTGAAAAATTAAATAAAATTGCAAACCTTTATCCAAATTCACCAAAAAAGAAAAAAACAGCCTTAAATTCACACAATTATGAATGAAAAGTGTGAAATCACAATGAACCCTGCACAAATCCATCAAGTCACCTACATCTACTTTGAAAACTTTTATTCTGATAAGATGGAAAATGAAGAAAAAATGTACAGATTCCTACATACATATGAATTACCAAAGCTCAATCAAGTAGACACAAAAAGCATAAAAATTGATATCAATGGAATCAAATTAAAAAAACTAACAACAAAGAAAAGTGCAGACCTTAATGGAAGCTCTACTGAATTCTAAAGAAAATTTGAAGAATACCTAAAACAACTACTTCTTAAAATCTTTAATGACATTTAAAGGAAAATAATAATGCCAAATTCATTCCTGGAAAAAGAATTACCCTGAGATTTCAAAACCAGAAAAGGACCCATCTAAGAAAGAGAACTACAGGCCAGTCTACCTAAAGAACATACGTGGAACAATCCTCACTAAGATACTAGCAAACCAACTGCAGCAAATCATCAAAAAACAGCACATTATACACTATGACCAAGTCAGATTCATCTCAGGGATGCAGATATGGTCCAATATATGTAAATCAATAAATGTAATACATCATATGAACAGAGCCAATTATAAAAATCATATGAGCACTTCAAAAGATGCACAAAAATACTTTGACAAGGCCCAGCATCGATTCATGATAAAAGTCCTAGAAAAACTGGAATAAATTGGCTTTGTTGCAATCTGATTAAAGCTATGTATGACAAATAAACAGAAAACATCATCCTACATGGACAAAAAATTCAAAATTTTCATTCCAATGTAAGGAACAAGACAAAGATGTCCATTTTCTCCACTCTTATTCAACATATTCATGGAAACATTAGCCAGAGTACTTAGGCAAAGAAATAAAATGAATAGCAATAGGAAAGGAAGAAGTTAAACTACCATTATTTGCAGGTGACATGATATTTCACATAGAAGGCCCCAAAAACTCCACTAAAAAAACCTGCTACATTTAATAAGTAAATTCAGCATCATAGCTGGATACAAAGTCAGCATTCAAAATCAATAGCCTTCCCGTACATCAATAACAAACTCACTGAGAGACAAAATTACTGAAACTACAACTTCTACATTAGTATCAACTGAATGAAATTCCTAAGAATTAATTTAATGAAGGAAGTTAAAAACTTCTCCATGGAAAACTACAATACTGTGAAAAAGACTATTGAAAAGAATAATAGAAAATGGAAAATATTCCTTTTTCTTGGTTAGGAAGAAGCAATATAGTAAAAAATGGCCATATTTCCAAAACTATTATACAGATTTAATGCAATTCTGATCAAAATTCCAATAGCATATCTCACAGAATTAGTTAAAACAATCCTAAAATTCATTTGAAACCATAAAAGACCTAGAACAGCAAAGGTAATTCTGGACAGCAAAGACAAGGCAGGGGGATATCACAATCCCTGACTTGAAATTATATTATAAGGTGATTTTAAAAAGTGTGACACTGGCAAAAAAACAGATCCTAAATCAGTGAAATAGGTTAGACTCCAGACATACTCAGTCTTTTTATGTTTGACAAAGTTGCTTGATGCATTCTCTGGAAGAAAGACAGCCTCTTTAATAAATGGTGCTGGAAAAACTGGCTCTGCATATGCTGAAGATTATAACTGGACTCAAATCTTTCACCATGCACTAAACTAAATTAAAATACATCAATGATGTAAATGTTAAAACAGAAATATTAAATATGCTATAAGATAGAATAGGTAAAACACTTGAAGACTTTGATGGAAGCAAAGAACTTAGGAAGAAAATCTTGATTGCACAAGAACTGTCACAATGTATCAACAACTGATATCTCATCTCATTAAAAAGCTTTTACACTGCAAAACCACTAACAGAGTGAAGAGACAACCCACAATGTGGTAAAACATGTTTGCCAGCTGTTTCTCAGACAATTATTATCTATAATCTATAAAGAACTAAAAAATATCAGACCTCCTAAATTTAAAGGCCCAATTCAAAAATGTCATCAGAAA